>JAAAJZ020232021.1:0-10112 GCA_010015985.2 Actinopyga echinites
AAAATAAGCAGTCTTTATCATTAAATATCTCAAGTTAGGAAAAGAGTATTGCTACGGGGTTTGGAGGGCATGAATTAAAATTTTTTTTCTCTTTCACATGGGACTGTAATGAAAAACCGCTGGAAAATGCCTTCAATTGATTTGCTGATACCGAGGTTCAATTTTGAATAGCGCCCACAAATCACACGAAAGCAAAGCGGGCAAAACGTTGCACAACTTTCCATGCTAATGCAGAGAGGCAAAACTTGAACGAGTCTTCTATCACAAATCGTCATACCAAAAACATAAAAGCAGAAAGTTGGGTAAAAGTAATACTGTTTGCCGCCTGGTTGAAAATTTAAAGAAAAAGACCTAAACTGAATTTATCAGTGTTAAGTTTTGTTGCATTGTCTGAGCGGTATTGTGAACTTTTTCAAAGAACAAATTTTCATGTGATTACTATAATTAAGTAAGACCGCTTCAACAAATATCAATAAACTGTTTTTGTTGTGACGAGGATGTGTTTCCAACTGTTGCGATCTCTTTTGTGAGGAACTAGAGGATATTTTGTATACCACTCTTGTCATGTAGTCAATTCATGCTATCGTCATTAGCAGGCTCCGCGGGCACTCGGTTTTTGATAATCCATTGGGCCGAAACGAATCAAACTTTACACGGTCCTCCAAAGTAAATAACGAGTTTCGTTTATTGATAAAATCCTATTTTAGCAGGACTCTGTACAATGATGACTCCTGTGTAGCTACCATAGCCGTCATTAAATCTAGCCTGACAGACAGGGATGTTACAAAGGTAGGGCAATTTAACTAATTAAGCTCCAGTTAGCGGGACAGTGGGCCTGTCAAAGTCCTTTCAAAGTCCAAGAGGATCCTACGGGGTATAATTGGCTAAGATCGGGCGCCAAGGCCACAACAGATCGAAGGGATTTTAAAGGGACTTAGGATGATTTCCTCGGTCTGAGAAAATATAAGCGTCCGTGTACCTCTGTGAGTCCCTAGTACGAAAAGCGGCTGGATGAGACAATTTCGAGTTAAAGGTTTCATTTTTTAAGATAAAGAAAATCATGTAGGAAAGAAGAGAATTTTCTTCAAAATCTACCACATCTAGCAGACCTCTTGTAAGCGTCAGTGTCCCCATGTGGTCCATCTCTTCCTCCCTTTATTTCTCTCATTTTTCACTTGTTCTAACTTAAAGTACATGTGAGAACTAATTTATCCATCTAACCTACAGTCTACCCTCCGGAAGATCTCCAACATTCTTCGTTTTTCTAATGACGTTTTTAGAAACGTGTTCGCTACCCCTTTTCTCGTGTTTTCCTCCCTTTTTCCCTTTAGACTTAAACCACCTTACAATACACGCGAAGTAGCGGGTTACCATGACGCAAATCTGAAGATTAATGAGAAGGGGTACAGTGTAGATTTCGTCAAGAGGTCAGATAAGTTTTCAAATTAATAGTTACGGTAAGTGTTCGCCATCGTTTTTACAAGTTTTGCTTATAGCAACAGGCTCAAGCAAGGTAAGGGGTCGAAGCGTCACACAACAATTCAGCCCGTGTAAAACTTCAGAGAAATTGTTTCCAAGTTTCCAAGTTAGTCCTTTAGGGAAAGGTAGAGAAGTGGTGAAGAGGATTTGTGAAGGGCTTTGGTGTTTACTAAAGATCTGATGGTTTTGAGTAATTTGAAATGGATCAGCACCGCAAAATGTGTTACGCAGGACACTTGATTACTCAGACAAGGTTAATAGACGAAAATCTTTGACATCTTTCTTCAGGGGCTCAAAGTTCTTCCAAATCTGGTATAAGTGAGACCGCCTGAGAATTCAGAAATTCGAATATTGCTGTTAAGTTCTACAACATAACACTATAGAGGAAGCGTTTGTCACATTTTACCGTAGAAACTATAGTAATATTTGTAAGTTAATCAAATAACTTTCGATCCATTCTTTTAACGTTGGTCTTAAACCTTATGTAACCAGCTGGTGCTGAGTTCAGATCTCTATTACTGCTTTCAGATTTAACTTTTTATCTTTTTACATTGTACATAGTACCACAGTACACTGTAGTTGCAGTGCACTGTACATGTAGCTGGGGCCCAATAGTTTATCTGGCTGTGCTCACTCAAGCATATCTTTGGGCCATTTTAGAGCCACTGGCTCCACACTGTAGTGGGCAGTTTGTACAGCAGGTATGGTGACCACAACTGCTGCATAATTAGTTAGTCATCAAGTTCAAGGGGATAATGGGAGGAACTAGTGGGTAGCAACAAGGGCCTTTTAATAGTATGCAGAGAAGGGTATGCTGGGATGGGTAAAGAAAAAGTTAAGAATTATTATGGGATAGCTTGGGTTGTGGACAAAGGAATTGAGTAAGAGAGTGGAGTTGTTGTCTTGAAGTTGAGGAGGAAGGATGTGTAGAGAGGAGTATGGAGGAAGTTAACTTAAAACCACTTTTAAAGTTAATTGAAGAATGGACAGAGAAGTTAAAATTGCTATAATTCAGAATATTCATCATGGTGGAACCTATTTTCAGCTGACTTTAGAGCCAGAGGAACTTTTATCACTTTCAATTACTCGAAGAAGGGAATTTCATTAACCAACCTGCCAGCTGTACTGTTTGAACTTTTACTGTATAACTATTGACATGTGGAGAAACTCTTACACTTTCCAATTAAATTGAAGAATTACCGGCCAGAACTTTACTATTAAAATTAACATTTCCTGTGAATCTACTGTAGCTGGTCTGAGGAACTTTAATGTGCTTTTGGTGCAGTCCGTCATTCATCCAGAAGGAACTTTAACATTATCTTCAACCAGAAGGAGGAGAGGTAACCCTGGAACCCGCAGGAGCATCGGTGATGTCTTAGCTGCCGATTGGGAACCCAGACTTTAGATCCCTGTGTATCAGCTGTGACGAGGAATCGAACTGACAATTAGTTTAGGGTATTATATAGTTAATCTGTGGTGGCCACCCATATCACTTTTATTTCGTTTAAATTTTATGAGGGAAATTGAGTAAACTCTGCAGAGTTGGGGACAGCTCGGAATCAATCATGTAAGTTCAGTTTTATTTTATTTCATTGAGAAAGTAGCAAGTTATTAATTACATAGTTCTTTAACAAATGCTGAAAATTGTTATTTTGTATTCTTTGCTGGCATGATTAGGTGTGTTCCTGATTAAATTTATCCCCACGATTACAACTTTGATCGAAGGTCACGCTACGTGATATCATTTGCATTCCTCTACCCAAAACAAATTAATAAAGCGGCTAAACTTTGCGTAGCTGACTAATTAATCCAGCTAAAGCCGGCTTCATTGGCGCCCGATATGGGACGTGAGGTGCATTAAATCATTTTGTTTTCAGGACATTAACAGGTAACACACATCTGTGCCAGCAAGGATCCATTTTGCATAATGTGTTTTTCTACTGTAGTGAGTCTTGTGTAGCGCCCTCAATTATCAATGGATGCTTGGGTTATTGAATCACTTTTACTGTATTGTAGGCCTTCAATTTAGATGTGTATGTTGATGAATTACTGAACCTAACTAAGAGTAGGATCTGAGGTGTATTGAATTCAAGGTTGTAATTAGGAGTCCATGCAGAGGATATCATGGCTTGCTCGGACAAATCAGTAATTATTTCAGGGCTTCCCCCAACCACCAAATTAACTGAATTGAGGGAACATTTTGAGAAAATAGGGGAGGTAGTTTCTCTAAATTTGGTAGGGGAGGGCCCAGAGCTAGTCTGCGAGTACTTAGAGGCCTCCGCTGCCAAGGAAGCTGCACAGGTCTTGAATGGCACAGATTATAAGGAAACCAAGATGACTGTTAAGCACGAGGGCGGTTCACCTGAAGGCACATCCGAGAAAAATAAGACTTCGAATGCCATGGAGGAAGTCATAGAGTTACTGCGGTCTCAAGGGTTTATTATACAGAGTCCATGTAAGGATGGAGGCATCAACACTGCACCCCCTGCCACCCACCAGCCAGCTCCTGTAACTTATGTGCCACCCCCACGAATTTCCCCTTTCTCTGGAGACAAGGTAACAAAGGTAGGAGAAGTTTCATTTGAATCGTGGGTCTACGAGGTGAAGAGCCTGAGGAGAGGGGGCTATAGTGAAGGTACACTGACACCCATCGTCCGCCGTTCCTTGAGAGGTGAGGCAGCTCAGCTGACAATGCGCTTGGGTTTGGAGGCTTCAATTGATGAAATCCTGAAGAAATTGGAAGGACGGTACGGCACTGTGGAGTCTGGTGCGAGTTTGCTGCAGCAGTTTTATAACACAAAACAGTTAACCCATGAATCGGTAGCAGAGTTTGGTAATCGTTTAGAGGTGTCAATTCGCAAGGCCCAGGAGAGGGGTGGGATCCTTCAAGCAGCAGTAGATGAAGCCCTGCGGGTAGTGTTCTGGATGGGCCTTCAGGATGAAAAGGTCAAAGTCGCAATCAGACACCAGAAGGATTCAGTTCCTGACTTTGATGCACTAGTTCGCCTGGCACGTATTGCTGAGCAAGAAGACTCTGAGCATGTGAAACAGACTACAAAGGGGGCACAAGTTTCTCAGCAAGCAGCTGTTGAGGTTCCATCTACTCTTGAGGAAGTAGAAAGGTTGAAGGCACAAGTTGCGGAACTCACTAGACAACTTGAGCAGAGTCAGATGTCACAGGTTCATCGTCAACCACCCCCTGGAAATCTGTTGCAGACTCGGAGCGACCAACGAAAATGCTACCGTTGCCTCAAGTACGGCCATATAGCTAGGGAATGCAATAACGAGGTCACCTGCCTTCGCTGCGGAAAACCAGGTCACATTGCTTCGCGGTGTAATGAGCAGTTAAACCGGAATGGCCCCCTACCAGAAGGAGGAAGATAGGTGGCCACAATGCTATTAATCCTCCAGGTACCCCTAACCCAGGACCTACATTGTCACGCATCATTGGAGATGCTAATGAGGGGTTTGTTACAGTAAATGGGATTCTAAGTCGAGGCCTCATAGATACAGGGTCGCAGGTAACAACCATTGCATCTCATTTTTATTATAGTCACCTGAACAATATACCGATGCAGAAAATTGAACATTTGCTTCATATCAAAGGTGCTGGGGGTCATACTATTCCAGTACTAGGCTTTGTTGAAGTTGACATTAGAATTTCAAGTGCTGGACAGGACCATAATTCAATCCTGGCTCTTGTTGTGCCAGACACTGATTATAATCTGAATGTTCCTCTTCTAATTGGGACAAATATGCTGATGCAGTGCAAAGATAGACTGTATAATGTGTATGGGGATAGTTATCTGAAGCAGATAGAGGTTAATTCAGCCTGGGTTGCTGCTTTTACATACTTGGAGGATGGACCCAAACAGCAGTGGCAATCTGAAGCAGTAAAGTCCGCTAATGAACACGGAATTCCTCTAGAACCAAAGGGGTCGGCTGTCATACCAGGATTCATAAAAGGAAAGAGAGGAATAAGGAATTGCTGTGCAGTAACAGACAAAGCAGAGAAGTCCGATTTGCCCGAAGGTGTAGATGTTGCCACGACAGTAGTTTCCTTTAGTCACAACAGTTATGTTGCAATTCAGCTGATTAACCACACCAATCAGTCCTTCATTGTACAGCCAGGGGTGACTCTGTGCCAGCTCCAGGAAGTTGTAGTAGTATCAGAGTCAGAAGAAGAAATCGCAGTGCATAGCAACCCCATTAATGTAGGTGTGGCTCCAGCGAAGGAAGACATGAAAGAGAATGACATAACTTTGGATGACTTTGGGGAAGGGAAATTTCCACTAACACCGGAGCAGAAGATGATGGCAGAGTCATTATTGAAATCCCATAGCAATGTGTTCGCCAAAACAGACTTAGAACTTGGGTGTGCCACTGAGGTTCAACACCGAATCCCACTTAGCGACAATATTCCCTTCAAAGAAAGGCATAGGAGGATTCCACCAGCTGAATACGAGGAGGTTAGGCAGCATCTTCATGAAATGTTGGATGGGGGTATCATTAGAAGGTCTTATAGTCCATATGCGTCCCCAATCGTTCTTGTTAGAAAGAAGGATGGTAGTCTCCGTCTCTGCGTGGATTACCGTAAACTTAATGCCAAGACAATAAAAGACTCTTATGCCCTTCCACGAATAGAAGAAACATTAGATGCCCTGACAGGTGCCTGCTGGTTTTCGTCACTTGACCTGAAAAGCGGGTATTGGCAGATGGAGATCGCGGAGGAGGACCGACATAAGACTGCATTTACAACACCATTAGGTTTCTATGAGTTCAACCGTATGCCGTTTGGGCTAACTAATGCGCCAGCCAGTTTTCAACGACTGATGGAAGGTTGTATGAGTGACCTCAATCTGAAAATATGTTTCGTCTACCTTGATGACATCGTCGTTTTCTCGTCAACGTTTGAAGAACATCTGGAGAGATTAGCAGCAGTGTTCACCAGGCTTACCCAATTTAACCTAAAACTGAAACCCTCTAAGTGTGAACTGTTTCAGAGGCGAGTAAAATATCTTGGGCATATCATCAGTGAGAAGGGAGTGGAGACCGACCCCAGTAAAGTTAAAGATTTGCAGAATTGGCGTAAGCCGATGGACCGATCTGAAGTGAGAAGTTTCCTAGGGTTTGCGGGGTATTATCGTCGATTCGTAAAGGACTATGCTAAAATTGCAGCCCCACTCCATGCCTTGACCAATGGCCCCCGTGACAAGAAAAAGGGAAGGAAACAAAAGAAAGAAGGGGATGCAACACCCCCTTGGAAGTGGACGGCAGAGTGTCAGCAGGCATTTGAGACAATCAAGCAGAAATTGACCTCACCCCCCATCTTAGCATACGCCGACTTCAGCAAGCCATTTTTGCTCAACACAGATGCATCAGGGACAGGGCTTGGCGCTGCACTTTACCAAGTCCAAGGCGGCAAGGAAAGAGTCATTGCATTTGCAAGTCGTGGACTGCGAGCAAGTGAGAAAAACTACCCTGCACACAAACTGGAGTTTCTCGCACTCAAATGGGCGGTCACTGACAAATTTCATGAATACCTGTATGGCAACCAGTTCATCGTGCGTACTGACAACAATCCACTGACGTATGTAGCTACGACTGCAAAACTAGATGCAACTGGTCATCGGTGGTTGTCCGCTCTAGCAGCATACAATTACGAGCTGCAGTATCGCCCAGGAAGAAGGAATGCTGATGCAGATGGTCTCTCCAGAATACCTGCTGAGGAAGATGCAACGATGCACTTAGATTCTGATGCTGTCTCCGCACTTTGCCAGTACCAATTGTGCCAGGACCCACCCTCCACTGTCCTACTATACCCATTCATTGAAAGTACAGTACAGAAACAAGAGGTGAAAGTTAATTCTGTGGGTGTATCTACGAATGACCAGGAAGACTATCTGAGAGGGATGTCAGATTTAGACTGGCAAAACAACCAGCAGAATGATCCGGTGATCAGCCGAGTAATATACATTGTAAAGAACAATCTTCACTTGACCCAGCGACAAATGCACCAGGAAAATGATGAGGTACGTCGATTGTTGTTGGAGAGAAAGCGATTGTTCATACGGAAGGGTGTATTGTACAGGCGCACCGGAGAAAAAGACCAGGTTACATGGCAGTTAGTTCTCCCCGCTGTTTTTAGGGAAAATGCACTGAGAGGGCTACACGATGACGTAGGGCATTTTGGAATAGATAGGACCTTAAGTTTGTTGCGAGAACGAGTTTACTGGCCTAGAATGCAGAAGTCAGTAGAGGATCACATCAAGTCATGCGAACGATGTGTTAAGAGGAAAACTCTTCCAGGAGCAGCTGGTAAAGCACCCTTGCAACATATCACATCAACAGGTCCAATGGATTTATTGTGCATTGACTTTTTATCACTGGAGGCTTCCAAAGGAGGCTATGAAGATATACTTGTCATCACTGACCACTTCACCAGATATGCCCAGGCATTCCCAACGAAGAACCAGACTGCCCTCACAACTGCTAGAGTCCTTGTTGATCAATACATTGTACACTATGGTTTCCCTGCCAGAATCCACTCGGACCAAGGGAGGAATTTTGAATCGGAGCTGATCAAACAACTTTGCAAAGTGGCTGGGATCACCAAAACACACACCACTCCTTACCACCCGATGGGAAATGGCCAATGCGAGAGGTTTAATCGGACTCTGTTAGATATGCTTGGAACCCTCCCGGTAGATAGAAAGGCGGACTGGAAGACACATGTTGCCCCACTGGTACACGCCTATAATACCACAAAGAACGATGCTACAGGATTTTCTCCGTACTTTCTGCTATTTGGTCGAAAGCCCCGTTTACCTGTTGATGTCTTCTTAGGGATCCCACCAGAAGAGGAAAGTAGTCGATCACATCACCAATTTGCAAATAATTTGCGGGAAAGACTGAGTCAAGCGTACCAACTAGCATCAAAGCAGTCTGGGAAATTGGCTCAGGCCAATGAGGATGCGTACAACCAGAAGGCAGTGGAGTATATCCTTCAGCCCGGGGAAAGAGTTCTGGTCCGAAATTTAAGAATTCCAGGCAAACACAAGATTGCTGACAGATGGGAAGAGCAGGTCTACAAAGTAGTAAGAAGGGTGGGTGATCTACCAGTCTATGTGGTCTGCTCAGACGACCAGAGGAGAGTGGAGCGGACTCTTCACAGGAACCTCTTGCTACCATGCCCTCAATTAGCAAAATCAGACCAGGAGACTAGTACTAGAGATGACTGTAGACCAACCCCAGCTTCTAGAGGAACAGTCACTCAGAAGAACCAAAACAGACAAACCGCAGTCACTCCCCCACCTGCAGCTGGCGATGTCCCGACTAATCCGGAGGAGAACTATGAGGCTGAAATGTATGAAGAAGAGGATGATATGTTTAGTAATGGCTGGATTATTCAAAGACCCCATATGCAGTATGCCAGTCACACCTATAACAATAGTGGACCTGTAGAAACAGCATCAGAACAGGTAGAAATAGATACTGAAGAACAACCTGTGCAGGTGGAAGGGTCAATTGAAAACACAACCATACCAGACCCAGAATACATTACAGTTGACACCAATGAAGAAGCAATACCCCCCATACCAGTTCCCCGTAGGTCCTTAAGGACGAGATGTCCGCCGGATCGGTATGGAGTGCCAATAAGTTCTCACATAGCTGGTGATGGGTCTCTCCCCAGGGACTTACTTGATAAAGTTAACTTGCTCAAAGATTTGCAATTCTGTGCACAGACAAGTGATGAAAGGGCTGCCTTTTCAAAAGCCATGATATCTCTCATTATTGGTTAGATGTAATTTGCCTTAGTTACAGTAGCCAGGGCATAACTTACAATAGCTTACAATTTTGTTGTGTTTTAGTGATAGTTATCCTATTGAATTTACAGTGATTCATGGATTCCGGTCAATCGTTGTTAGGCATTGGGATGGGCATGACGTATTCTTTTAACAAAGCATTAAGCTGTTGTGTGCGGTATTGCTGCCTTTTGTTTTACAAGAAATCAAGTTGTACATAGAGTATTCTAATAAGTTTTGTTTTTGAGGAAGTGCCTTTATGCTCATGTTCTACCTTGAAAGGATTTAAGTCAGTAATGAGGGGTGAAATGTGTTTTTGAATTAATGAGAAGATGTTGTTTCTAGTTTGAGGCCGTCACTTCATTTTTGATGAGGATGAAATTACTTTTTGCATTAGTTTTTAATTTTAGTTACTCTTCAGGAGTTGCTTTAGTGGTTTTGCTGTCTTTCAGAGGTCAGCACAGTGATGATATTTGTTGTGCTCGTCATGAGTTATATCAAGTGGTTTTCCGTCTTGTGAAGGAATGTGTAGCTACATTCTGGAGTAACTGGTTATTCAGAGTTAATGTATTTTATCTCGTATGTATTCCGTATACACTATGAATTGCGATCATAGCTGTTCACTTGCTGGTGTTTAGATCGAGATGTTGTATATAGTTGTTTCTTTTTTTAGTTAAGGTATTACAATAGCTGTAACTATTGTTAGTTATTATTACAATGCCGTGGAAGGCATTTTCAGAGCAGGCCAAAGTGTAACCAGCTGGTGCTGAGTTCAGATCTCTATTACTGCTTTCAGATTTAACTTTTTATCTTTTTACATTGTACATA
>JAAAJZ020233127.1:0-13030 GCA_010015985.2 Actinopyga echinites
ATATTTGATAACAGGGTGAAAGACCAACTTGTGAGCTTTCATATGAGGGGTAGCTTGTGCCAGTTGAAAACTCGCACGAGGGTCCAGAGGCCACGGAATTGAGCCAAATTACTGTGTAAGTCAATGCAGCAATAATTAGTGGTGCGCTATTTTAAGTTAATACAAAATGAGCCAAAGTTACTTAAATCATACATATGGTCCACCTTTCTTACACACAATGTTTTTACTACTCTAATTCAGAGTGATGTTGCCAAGGTTAAAACTACATGCTAAAAAATATTTAAAAATAGGCTTTTAGTGCTTCCTTCCCTTTTTCTTACTTGTTCTTGGAAAGCAATTTCCTACTAATTGATCCTTGAATGGTTCTGAAATTTTTTAACCTCTGCCCAAAAGCTCACCTCTAAAAGTTGTTAAAAAGAGGAGGAGAGTGCACTTGAAGAATCTCTTGATTGCAAAAGTTGAAACACAGCATTTTCTTTTTTCTAAGGACTTCTCAGCTAATGACATGTTTTCAACAAATCACAAAATGTAAGCAACGAATTGTTCCACTGGGAGTAACCCCTCAAACAAAAAGGGGAACAACAAATAGAAAATTGTCCTTAACTTTTCCCACAGGAATATATTTCGATGTTAAAACCTAATTCTCTGTCACATGAAGAGTGACAATTTTATCCTTCTAAGGTCAAGGAATGGGTAAGGTAGGAAGCACAACAATAATGTGGGTGCACTGACCAGCATTCAGGAACTACTCACTAATGAAAACTATCTGGCAAACTGCCAACATGTTCAATACTTTACAAATGCTACCAGACCATATACGAAAGGACTGACCTTTGCAATGAAGGTTCTGAGGAAGTGAATGGAAGAGAATAAAATCTTTAATGTAGAGAACGTGCTACTTACTTCTTCTGCTTGCATCATTTTGAAGATGCCTCCAAACTCTGATTTCTCACCCGTTCCAATGACAATACCCTGGGAGGAGCAATTTCAGTAAAAGATTTAATCATATCAAATTGATATCCTTGAAGTTAGACACAGGAAATAAAACTGATGAATGGATGATTAAGTTCCAGACGATCACTTAAAGACGATTCAGTGTGTTTAATGGAAATGTACTTGCAACGTTATTAGGTTGTGTACCTAACATTCGAAAGTCACGACGAGATGTTTCCAACTTTAATTTCTTGCCTGCCTGCCAAATGAGTGCTTTTCACAGGACTGAATGACATATGCTAAATCTCAGTCCCATTTCATGCCTTCAAGACTCCTTCCTGAAACACTGCAAAAAATTTTGTTGACTAAATAATTCTTCATCACAGACTATGGTTTTCTCTGGAATATGTGCAAAGCCCACTACTCTAAAGCAATCAGCTTGTACCTACAACTAAAGCCAATCTATTTTGCTGCATAACCAACCCCACCACCCCATTATTTTTTAACCTTTTCTGATTTCCCTACATTCCACTTCCTAAATACAATTTTAACCAAAGGCTTACCTTCCCATGGCCAATTGTAACTAAAGTCCCCATGTATGCCACATTTTTTTGCGTACTTCTTTTCTTCTTTAATGAGGTGTCAGACTGTGAGTTGGTACTTTTGTAACTTGGTTTTGTCTCCCCTGTGAAACTCGACTCATCAATGGCTAAATCGTGGGCCTGAAGAGATATTTATATAATGAAAATAACATTGACCTTGTCCTTTCAACACTTTCTCTCAAAAGTCTGATTAATATGTGTGACCCTTTAGTCTCTGTAACACGTCCGGTCAATATCATGAAATATTGTGACTGTTTCCACATGTCCTATGAATATGATTTCACTTTTGCTGTAAATGCAGACTGATTCCAATTGCCCTGGACCTTGGCCTTCCTACTACTCTGGGCCTTTATGATGCACGCCTTCACAGATGTGGATTATGACATTCTGAGGAAATTTACATGTACAGGAAAACTGCAAAAAAGATATTCATGAACAAACTGAACATCATTTGTAAAGTCTTGCCACAGTGCTTGAATTCAAATTAAAATCAGAAAGAGCCCAGTTAATTCGTTAGTCAACAAACAAAGAAAAATAATCATCAGGGATTGTTCCACTTTTCCATTTTGGAATCGCCTTGGAAATGGGTTCATAAATAAGCCCCATTAATTTAAACGTTGTTTCTTTCACTTTCCTTTTGTTTGGGTGATGGTTACTTGCCTATGTATCAACAGGTCTTCTGGGTAAATGAGTTTCTTGACAGAGTTCTTGATGTTTGAGATATAGATGGGCAGGATGTGGTCCACCCCTTGTGTAAAATCTGAAACCACAGTTAAATGTATACCTTAGTTTTGGGAATGCTCTCTACACCACAGCTTGACTAAAACAGAATGGTATGTTATGTTCCCCTTTATTCTTGGTTGAGACAAGCTGGCTGACTCAGGAAGAGTAGATGATCCAGCTTTCTGGCTACCTTTCCCCACCAAAATGATTAATCATGTGACCACAGACCCTTTCTAATTTATATTAAACTTTTGATACTGACCAGTCTAGAGAGAAATAAATTATTGATTATGGTGGCTCAGACCAATGAGAAAAGTGTGTGGAGGAAAGACAGGATACATGAGACCATGTGCTGTAGGACTGGTTCAAGGTATAAGACCAAGAACAATGCCCATGCTCTCTGCTCTCTCCCACTTCAACTCTGACCGATAAGACCAATTTCTTACTTTCTGGTTCCTGTTTTAATAGCAAAGTTAGCAACTTCTGCCTTTAATTGAGAGTCCTTTGCTGAGATTGTTCTTAGAATTATTGTCCAAAAGTATTAAAGTTGCCAGTCATTAAACTTCACAGTTTCTGACTGACGTCTGGTCTGTTCTGATTTCGTGAAGTACAGTTCTTAAAATCAAATTTCATTGCACTTGTAACTGCAGGTGAAAACCAACCAAAGATTAATGGACAGACAAGGTGTTAATGTTAGAGGTGACCCTACTTTAACATCCAACAAACATTCTGTATCTTGGCCCATTGACTGTATCCTGTTTGGCTGATAAAAGGAGCCTAATTCCAATTCTGCAAATTACTGTAACTGCCCTGTTCTATTATTTTGCGTGGATCGTGTTAAGATTTTGATTGTACTGTCTTTGCCATTGATGTTGCAGTTCTGCTATTAACATTTTGTGTCGGATCCAAACTGAAAGTACTGTTTCAAATGCTATTCTACCCTGCCAACACTATTTGAGGTCCATGTATTGAAGTCACCACAAAATTAATCGCTCACTAGCCCTACCGATGTATTACAGCTGGTGACGAGTATCCAGGCCGGCAACTGTGCACAATTTTTTGTAATTATAATTGTAACATTACAGTGCTTTCTAAAGTCTAAGTCACTGAGTCAGCTGTCTTGCTAGTTCAATTGCTGACTTGAGTCCCTCATGTCATAGGTTTAGGAACTGTATGCATGTGAAGTTGTTAAGTTTGACTATTTACTGGCATCAGGTATTCATATTTTAATATTATGATTATGTTAATGTGCCAGTTTCATTCTTTTATATCAATGCTAAATGACTTGTTGTATGTGGTTCCAAACTGCATCAAGCTGAGACCAAGTGTTTTAATACAATATTTTATCATTAGCTTACATCAATACTACTGTACTGTCATCTATTCCTTTGGGTTCTGTGTCATATTCCTAGTAAGTTCCTTGGCAAAAGTATTATTGAAGTTCTTCACAGACTTTGGATGTTAAATCCTGTCTTGAAGATCTAGGCCTGTGCAATCCCTTGGTTTAAAAATTCTGCTGCAACTGAAAGAGTACATTATTAGTACCACAACACTCCGTTTACCCAATTATACAGCAAATTCATCTGCTGTTCAATGTTGTCCCAAACTTTTGCCTTCCACAACTCCACCTTACGACACACAAAGACCAAACATCAATATTTGAAGAGCTTTTCCACTTCTATGATAACTGCAGCTTCATTTCTCTCCAGTAAATGGAAATATATATTTTAAGAATAGCTACTTGTGTCATCTCTAAAGTAATGAGCACTCATCAAGCAGTAATATCTATAATTTTCCATTTTTTGTTGCTTTCTGATGATCCCGAATCTCTTTTTCAGGGAATTCAAACTGAACATGCCATCACTTGTAACAGATGAAAATATGTAAACAACTGCATGGTATATTTCAACTGCAACAACAGTTCATCATGACAAATACCACTTCTCTGGTGATTAAAAAAGAAAAAAAAAACAAGTGACTAAGAAAAGTACACATCTGAAAAGGTCACACCATCAGACAAAAATCCTCTTGAAATTCTACTGTCTGCGTCTGAATACATCAAATGTCAACAGGAATTTGCTTCTAATGATCCATGGTTCTGCTTCCTAATTTCTACTGACATCAAATTTTAAAAGAAGATTGTGAAAAATGCATTCATTTTCAGCAAAAGAGCCTCAAAAGAGGAGAATGAAAAAAGACAGCCCTTGTGAAGGAGAAGCAGAGATGAACTTTTCATCTCCTTTTCACTTCATCTTAAGCATCACTTGACGACAATAAACAATCAGATCAGATGGTAAAAGTCTATTACCTCAATCAGCCTCATATCTCCAGGCACCCTGTCTCCCACACGAATAATGACTGTGTCCCCGGGAACTAACTCTCGTGCTAGGAAGTTTCTTAAATGTCCATCTCGGATACTGTTGAGGAAAACATTTGCACTATGTGGAGTTATGTCCGGATGTCAACATGATTAATGAGGTCTCAAGACCCCAAAGCACATTCATACATATTTACATGGATCTACTGTACTGTACCTTGGAAAACTGTAATGTCTTGACTACCCTGGGAGAGAAAGATTTTATATCAGCAATGCTGACATAAAAGTATCTGGAAATGTTTGAATGTACAGTCTCTGATATTTCACGGTTCATCAATCATCAATTTCATTATTTTCTAACCATCCACAGATAAAAGATTCACAAATTAAGCTCAGAGAAAGTGCAATGATATTGCCAAAACTGCCAAGGGTGGTAAATAAACCCACAAAGGTATCTTGTAAAATTTGCACTTGGCATTTGATAACATTGGTCAAAAGATAGAATGCAAACAAGAATCAAACAGAGTGGATCACAAAATGTCTGGCAATGCCTGCAACTTTAAAAATTCGAAGGCAGACCCTTTTTTCTACTTCTTTGGAAGTGGCATGACCCTTCCTTTCCTCTCCATTGTGGCAAGCCTAGAAAATTAACCACCACCCAGAAACAGGCCTGAACCTTCAGGTGAGTCACTCTTAGGAAAAGTCTTCCAATCCTCTCCTACACCTTTGGTGTCCTACGGTGGGCATTAGCAGAGTGGGAATCAAACAAGTAAAGGGTATAATGAATTCCCCAACCACTACAGGAGTGGGACATAAAATGTCTGGCAAGTACTAAAAAGAAGTAGCAACAGAATTCCAAATCAATCATTTCCATGATTTCAGTTTATCAAGCATTTGGTTCAGGGCAAAGGAAGAAATAAGTTGGAGACAAATTCCAAATGCAACAAAGGAAAAAAATAGTTACACCACAGCAAAGGCTCTGGCTTATGTTTGGCTCAATAGCAGACTAATTTATTTACTCCATGCAAACTGATGACAACAACTTTACTGAATCTATGGTACACATCTATTAATAAATTTGTCACTGGATTATGATTGAACAGGTCACTCATTATAAATCTGTTTTTATGTTAACTACATGTAAAAGTATCACAGAAAACATTGCTGAGAACAATATGAAGACTGCCAAATTCTCCAAAATGTTTCAGTACTAAGATGGGGTACCTTCATTTATTATGAAACATATAATCACAAGGTAGAAGTTGCATCAGAAAGAGAAATTCTAGTTCATCCTGTCTGCAGACACTGTATGCTGCAAGGTAGTTAATTTAGACTGGAGAGATGGTAGTGAGGAAACATAGAATACATCACAACAGAAAGCAAATTCTACTTTCTGCCCCCACCCAACACTTTTCTCTCTCTCAAAAAAAAAATAAGGTTTTCCATCAAACTGCAACAGTGTTCAACCTGCCAGGGTATTAATACATGTTTAATTTTGTTGCAATCTGTATTAAAGGCCTGTGGATTTTCAATGGATTTTACGTATTTTCTATACATTATGCATTCAACTACGTTAGTTTTCCTGCCACCACTAAAACAATTCAAACAAATAATGTGTCTATTTTTCCACTAGGTTATGTGGTGCTTTTCTCCATCAAGTGTAAGTAACTTGACCACAACTAACTGGACAGCAAAGGATATAATAAGACCTAAACGCAGGTTGTGCACACAAAATTTGTGGTTTTTGCAGTGTCAGCCCTAGCAAGCTCAAGCTTCAAGCATGAGATAAGTTAACAAAAATTTAGTCGTGTGACATCCGATAATGGTGCATTTAAGTCGGGAGGAAACTGTCAAGAAAGTTAACGGAACCAAACATGTAATGTAGCGTGATACCATGGGG
Organism: Actinopyga echinites; assembly: GCA_010015985.2. Taxonomy (NCBI): domain Eukaryota; kingdom Metazoa; phylum Echinodermata; class Holothuroidea; order Aspidochirotida; family Holothuriidae; genus Actinopyga; species Actinopyga echinites. The sequence goes on from JAAAJZ020233127.1 coordinate 6,476, forward strand.
CATCTGAAGGGGATGACATATACATATATGAATGTGCCAATTAAAGTCTGAAGCTGCTTCACTCAGATACAATTTTTGATCTTTAAATAAAAACATTTTATGAAATGGATGGAAAGCAAGGAAATCATATCATGGCACAGGTTTTCTACTACTATGACAATGCACAAAAGTAATTTTGTCAAAAGTCTTCCCCAGTGTTCAATGGCATACAAGATAATTCAGACAAACAATATTATGAACTTACCAATGGCAAGTGGGAGGCACTAACTTGGTTAACTTTTCTAGGGACTTCTCTGATCTATATTCCTGAAATACAATGCACACAACAGCAGTAAATAAAACTTTCATTCATATCTTTCACTATCACATGAAGAGTATAAACACACATGCACGTAGATACCCATATGTTAGTATTTAAGTGAAAGCAGCAGTCCCACCAGCCCTCCAAAAGTCATCAGTGATGAGTTGGAAGTTTCATGTCAATTTTGTTTTGTAAAGAACAAAATATGGTCTCACGTCCCAAGAAATGTGATAACGTCATACATTTTGCTGGCACGAGCACTGAATGAATAACATCTTCTTTAGGTACATAGACTGTAATCTGAATTTACACTATATTACAATCAAAAGGGACATTCAGGGTCAAATGCTACATGCATTTATACAGGAGTCAGACAAAGATATATAATGTGTTATAGTCCCGAAAGCTCTATGTTTTGAGCAGAGAGAGAATGACAACGTGCTTCCGGATGTTATCAGCTGCATGACCATCATTCACTGAGGCCGAGATGTTATAAATACCCTGGGTAGCTCAGAGAAATGGAGAATAATACACAATAGATGGCAGCAAAGGATCCTACAGAACCAGACCTGCCAATCTGATAAAATACGGAAATTTTTGCAGAAGGCAAAAAAAGGTTACATTGAAGGAAAATTCAGGATGTAAAGTATATGGGACCAAAATCCTCTGCAGTGATCCCTCATTAATTCCATATGTGTACATAAGCAGAAGAATGTACTATGCAATATCAAACATACACTGGGGTTTACTGACTAAACCAATTATTACTGATTAGTGATATATCATGCTGTTGCGATTCCGGAAGTGCTGATATAAATATTTTAGTATTCTTCACACCAAATTTTCCTTAATTTGGAAGTTATCTTGTAGAGCAGACCTTCATTCAAAGGGTATGTAATGGAGTGACACATGTGACATAGCCTAGGATTTAAACTATAAATCGGGAGGCCTGAAGACTGGTTCAAAGATCCTGGAGACTCCCAGTAAAACTAGGAGAGTTGGCAGATCTGCAGGACATGTCCCTGAAGTGAATATGAAATTAAAATCTAAACTAAATACTTATACAGTGATGGACAGCTGAGTATTCCATCAAGTTTCCTTTCATCTTGTGTATTTGTGTCACATGGGATGGGGGTTGGGGTGATGAAAGGACCGTGCTGAAAATCCACTTCCAAAAATATTCTTAACTTTTTAGAGAATACTTCAGCAAAATCTGCTGGCTTTTCAGATTTAATGCTTTAGTCCTCAAAAACTGCAGAATAAGCTCATCATGAATTTCCAGAAAGCTGAAAAATGATCAGATTAGAATCAAGGCTGTCAAGATGAGAGAAAATTTCAAACTCAGCTATACCAATAAAAAAATTTCAGCAGTCCTGAGGTTATAACATCTTCAATTTAGAGGCACACTCAAAGATTTTATCATGAGTGCACTCAAGAAATGAATGGGGCAGCAAAAACAGATTCAAATAATGGCCATGCCCCCAATTAACTAATCCCAATATATTTGAATGAAGTGTTCAAGGCTGCTGGAAAAATACTTTTATATACCGTCTCTCTGCCCCATAAGAAATCAATAAAACAAGGAAATTGCTTTAATGGAAAATCCCTCCTGGAAATGGGAATGACTTGGTCTGATCAGATGTACAATACCAGGGAGGCTTTAGCTGGATGAATTGTCTGTCATCGTTCATTTAAGACTCACCTGCACAAAGGCCACTGTTACAACGATTACAATTGCCTGCAAAAACAAACAAGTGGAGGCTACAGATGATATGGGATTTACAAGCACAAATTTCTACGATCTTTTCTTGATGGGCATTTAATGAAAGGCAGACCTATAGTTATTTAGGTTTTGACAGACCTACTGTATAGCTGTTTTCAGGTGGTTTTAACCAGTGATGACATTTATTTACAAGTACATTAAATGAATTACTAACTTTTCATCCAGCAGCATTTGCATTTGCAGGTAACTGTACTTGGGTACACTGTCAAACGATAACATATTATTGACTAGATCTACTGTACAAACAAAGCCAAATGATTTTGGCTGGTAACTACAGTAGTATAAAACTTGAAGGCTTCTAAGCAACAGGTGAACAAAATGAAAAATTCCCAGCATGTGTGACATCTACGATCTACATGTACATTGAAAACACCATGCTCAAATGTTTAATGTACAGCCCCCAACTCTTTGTGACTTACAGTACAGTGCTAGCACTAGCAGATGTAAACATTTACTTTAAACCTTGCTTATTACTTCTGCAAGCTACTAAATACCACCTGGTTTACTGGAGTACTGTACCTACAATGCAAGTTTGGATGGCTAGTATGTAGAGAACCTAAAATACACTACTGTAGTAACACACATTTTACTCGTGCACGTTAAACTGGTAGTTACACTTGTGACAAACGACGAAGTATTATTCAGCCAATGTTGAAGAAAACACTCCCACCCAAAGAAAAAGAATTATTATTCCAACTTATAAGTTATATTCAAGTATACCTGATGAACTAACCTGATGGGAGAAAGCATGCATTAACAGATACGGACATTTTCCATTCTGATAGGATCTAATTTAATTATGACAATTAAAAATCATTTGTGAGAGTCCATGTTCAAGTATTTTAAGGGCCAATAAATCAATTCATCATGCACAACCTGCTTCAAGGAATGTGCCAATATTAGTTAAAAAGACAAAAAACTTTATGCTTTGTACCATTGTCCTTCCATACAAAAATGCCTAATTTGTAAGGGGAAAATGGTATCAATCTAAGTCTATGTTATGTACAACTTGGAAGGAAATACTTGGTTTTTCCCCAAATGCTAGCAAACCTACAGTAACTTACCTTACTGGCATTACACTGAATGGTTTGCAATCTGAGTAAGGATCGGATGCTAGTTTTGTTCATGAAAACCCACTGAAGAGGAATGGACTGATTTGGTTAAATAAATAATGTTGGGGTAAAGCCAGTAGCTCTTGGATGTACAGTTTTGCAGAGTCATATATATTGACACTATGTCTCTCTCTCTGTCAAGCACTAGCTCAAACACCATGCTCCACTCAATGAATCTTTGCATAGTTATGTAAACCCTTGTTGACCACTAGTGACATAGAGAGTGCTAAATGACTAACGTGCATATTGTGAAGCCTAACTACACATATGTGTGCTTCTGACTAACAGCAAATGTACCATTTTGCTGATGTCACAATGGCAGCCTACAAAGCGCATATGTGCAAGCATACAGCAGTGGGAAACAGAATACAAAAATAGTGAGTGTAGAGCAAAATGTTGGAGGAACCTGGACAGAATCTGGAAAAAATTGGATAAATTACCCTTTTGCTGTTTACATTGCATTTTTAAGGTCAAAAGATGTATGCTTACAAATTTATGTATGCGAGACAATGGTATCCTGGAATTATTTCACTTTTTTCAAAGCCACAGTGGCCTCCACATCTCCTGTATACAGCTTCAAGCATTCTCTACTTAATTGACCTCAAGTACGCTCTACATTCATCCATGTCTAAACTTGAATTCAACTCAAAGAGGGTATGTCAATTCAAAAACACTGGGAGGATTTGTTTAAATTGTTTTCTACTCTTCAAATGAGTTATTGACTGATTTGACAGAGCTAAAGCAGAACAGAAGATTTCCCAGCAATACACATGCGGTATGGGAAGAAATTTCACAGGGAGGGTGGAGGGTTTTTGCCCAGATTTTGCCTAATCATGGTATTAATCTTGCCCTGAAAGTACTGTATAGGGCCAGTGCCCTCAAATTGACCTTCTTTGCCCTGAAATCAACAGACCAGCCACCTCATACGCCTATGCCTGCATACAAAAGTTTTTCATGGAATTTTAAATGGCGTTGTGAACTTGCAAGATTTCTGTGACCATACATCATTGCAGAACCATACAGGCAATGACTCTTCACTTTTACTGTAGCAAGGGGAACTGAAAAGCCTCCTCCTTCAACATAAAGAACTTGCAATGCATTCTAGGACTTTACTCTTCACCAGACAACAGATTCCACCAGTTTTATGTATGCATTGAACCTTTATGTGACTCATTTCTTTCCTCAATACAACAAAAGGTTACAAAACTTTTCAGTCCAAGCTAAAAGGGGCTATATTGTTTCCTGTTGCAGAATGATTCACTACCATTAATTTTCACCAAACCTAATCCTTTTCCCTTACATTGATGGCAAAAACCTCAAGTTATCACCAAGATTGTGTACACTAATTGAGTATTCAGTTGTGTAAATTCTCAGCCTTTGGTGCAGCAAAAAGTCCACCCCTTCCCAGAATGCATTGTAAGGCTCTAAGGCCTAATCCCTTAATTAAGGGGATACTTACAATTGTGATGCTGAAGGCATCATCATACTGACCCATCAGCACAGATACCACGGCAGATGCTAGAAGAAGCATGATCAATGGATCTTTGAACTGTCGAATGAAGAGAAGGAAAATTTCTTGAACACTGCAGGATAGTTTATTGGTACACAATTACGTTTGGTTGATCATGACTGTTAAATCATATGCAAATATAAAAAAGGTGTTTACAAGGGGAGCTTGTCCTCACAAACGTAACACTCACAAATTCGCCTGATTTTATGACTATGATATAAAATACACTTCAGAACTGCTTTGCAAACTTTGGTACCCTACAACTGATAGGGTTATGAGTTCCATCACACATGGTACATAATCCATGTTTGGAGTGACTGTACTGCATACTGAACCAACTTGATTTTGTTTTCATTCCAAAACTTCCTCAATACCCTTGTGAATTCATTCTAATATCACATTATCAATTCCCTTCTAGTGTAGTTGATTACATTCATATTTTACAAATTTTCAATCCTTTCCATTCCATGTTTAACAACTGTTTGGGCAAGTTAAAACTCGACCGTCACCCTACTTCAGAGCTATGAATCTTGGCCAGGAGTCAAGTAGCCACTCTACTTTTCTTGGAGTCCTGTGAAATGTTGAGCACTGTCAAAAATATGCAGGAAAATTATGTCTTTGTGTTTTTCATTATTATGAAAATCCCCATCACCTTCTTCATTTGATTGCAAGTTTACACTTCAGTTGAAACCAATGGTTCACCAAAATCAGCACCTTATCCACAGCACAGCTTTTAAGCCTACTGGTGTGTTAAAAGTACTGTACTTCAAGTACAGAAAATGCAATTTGAAGTCCAAGTTCAGTTCCAGTAGCAACTCTCACTATCCCTCCAGGATAATTCCTGCTAACTTTCCCCTAGAACCTCCCCCTGCAACATTTCACTGGACAGTTGAAAGTTCCCAACCCAGGGAATCATTACCATGAAGAACCCCCCCTCCTCCCGGAAGAATCCCCACCACACTATGGACAGGTTTCAGTTTAGGCTGGTCCAGGAAGGATTATCTGGGTTAGGACTGTCTAGGTCGAAATTTTGAAGGGAAAAATATCTGAGGGAGAACTGTTTGGGCGAAATTGTTCAGGAAAGTCTATGGCTATTCCTTTGTACTTCAGTTTCCTACGACACTTGCATGGTACAACGATACTACAGTACTAAAAAAAAATGTTTTATCTTTAATTACCATATCTTTAATTACAATATGTTTGTTAGGTCTGGACTGATAAAAAGATTACACCTGACTTTTCTTTCTTTTTCCTTCCTTTCCAAAAATTCCTCCTGTTTATCATTTGGGAGGGGCTCATTAGAACAAAAAATCTACTTCACCAAGGAGTTTGACTGACTGGACTCAGGGGTATGCATAGGGTCTTAATTCTAGTGACCGCTTTCCCGATTTCAACAGTTAATCAGTCCCTGAAATTTGTCACCTTGCCAAGACTCATTCCCTTAGTGTTCCTGGTAGACCCATTATTTCAGGTATTGGGACTGTTACCGAAGGCCTCTAGGGTTATGTTGACAGTATTTTCAACCCCTTGTTACACAAAATTCCTAGCTACTTGCAGGATAGCACCCACTTTCTTAGGATCATTAACAATATGGGTAACCTCCTGACAGGAGCTCTCCTTGTTACCATGAACGTTACGTCACTTTACACCAACATTCCTCATGAGGAAGGCGTCCGTGCTTTATTTTTGTTCATGATCACACCTCTGATCAATCGTTTTCTTGTGCAGACACAGAAAAAATGTTAACTTAAACATTAACTTAAACATTAACTTTAACATTTTTTCTGTGTCTGCATTTTGTAAATAAACCTTCACTTCACTTTTTGCGCTGAAGAAGGACACAGGCGTG
>JAAAJZ020234232.1:0-13014 GCA_010015985.2 Actinopyga echinites
AATACCACTAGATCGCCGGAAATCGCCCTTCCCAGGCTCCACAAGTAAGTTCCTGGAAATGGTATTGTCAGTATTTTAGTGGGTGCGCCGCTGCATGGCCCGCAAAAGGGCATAATTTATTTTCTTGGCTGTCTCATTTGCCCGAATGGATTCACTGTTTTTGCCCGAATTGGGGGGGCATATGCCCCCTGCCCCCCCGCCTCGTACGCTTATGGTTGATATATACTACATATTTATTAGTTTTATATTTAGCATTTAGTGTTTACATCATCACGGCTTTTAAAAAGACATGGAAAACTTACTAGTCATCAGTTCTTGATTTGGTTTGCAGGCTTACACCGTCGGAGCAACTAGCAACACTGACAGCATTGCTTCTTTCTCGAACTGGGGCAGTTGCGTTAATATCTTTGCTCCTGGTGTTAGCATTAAGTCTACCTATCACTCCAGCAACTCAGCTACCGCTACCATGAGTGGAACGTCCATGTCATGCCCTCACGTCGCTGGTAAGTAAATTCAATTAATAACCTGTGACTGCCTGATGTCATGAAACACCAAAAATAAACATGTCACACTGAAGTGAAAAATGACTTTCTAAATGGAAGGAGGGGAAGATGACCTAAGTCAACTTTTCTATCAAGCAGATGAGGAAGCAAGACTGGGATAGATGAACATTGAAAAAATATGGAGCATTAAGTGTGAACCGACCATTGTGTTAGCTAGGCTTTCAATATACCCTTGGAAAACAATAACGTAGGTAAAAATGAAGATTATACACAGACGCGTAGTCAGGAATTTGTCAGGAGGGAGAAGGGGGGGGCGAAGTGGAAGTTTCTGCGAGGAAGCGAAGCGACCGAGCCAGAGCGCGCTTGCACGGGAGAGTGTGGAAGGGTGTGGAAGGGTGTGGAAGGGGGTTCCCCCTCCCACGGTGTGAAATGTTTTGTTTTTTTAATGTGAAAATATGTGATTTGGTGCATAGTTTATACCTTATTTTGTATGCATAAGGAGACATTATAATGTATTTCATGAACTATTTTGTAGGAATAGCCATATGGAAATCAAAACACACATATTGCTGGCAAATAACTTATCATTCTACAAGTATGCAGAATCACGTAACAGCTTCAAACAAGTGTCAAAGGTGTTGCTTTTGTACATAGGCCTACCACTAGATATCATGTGTGCCTGATATGGTAGGCCTACAATTTGTCCCCTAGCTTATGGTATTGGTAGAGTTGGCAATTAGTGTGCTGTCAGTGCTCCCACTGGTTAGCACGGAGCGTGAGAAATTTTGGTCCAAAATACCGTCCAGATCGCTGGAAATTGCACTTCCTAGGCCTATTTACCGCACATAAATAGGGGACACACATGTAATATTGTAAAAAAAATCATAAAAAATACCAAAATTTTGCTCAAGGGGGGTGGCTGCCCCCTTCGCCACCCCCTTGGCTACGCGCCTGAGAATTGAAATGGTACTTTTGATGGACTACAGACAAACATATTGGACAAAATCTTTAACCAAAGCAAGGTAGTTTTCAGTTTCACTGTTTTGTGACGAGAACAGAAAATCAATCAAACTGGAACAGGGGTTTTCAACTTTATGAGTGATGATATATTTATGTTCGTTCATGCTGCACTTTTGTTTGCATTAAAAAGGGCTTAAGGGAAAAATCATTTGAACAGAGACAAAGCAATGCCTCTTCAATCAATGGACATAAGTACAATAAATATTTACAAATCCCGGTGTTGATTCCTGACCTGTGTTGACTTCATTGTACAAAGCCTATATACACATAATGTTCATATTTCCTGGGTTTCAGTGACAACTGGGCTGTTATGTTCTTAACAATCTAGTATGATAGTATGAGGTGAGTGTATGACCATACCTAGGGTTTTGCTTTCATATGTTTATGTGCCTCACATTAAATGACATGGATGTTGTCCTACAATTAAATGATTCCCATTCAACAGTCTTAACAAACTAATTAACCATGTGTACAGAGTAGGACTTTACAGTTTTCATGTAAGGGACTAGCCAAAAATATGATAAAACAACATTGTACTGATAAACTATTCATATCTTCAGTTACACCAATACAAGCAATCCTGCACTTCTCTTCAATTCCTCTTTATTCTGAACTTCTGTCTCCAGATGTTATTTACTAGATCTCCTAAAGCTTAAACATCTTGCAACAGATCCATTGCACATTTCTTTGCTTTGAGGTAATGCTTCATTAAACGTTTTAATGATCAATGTTAGCAACCTGAACCAAGAAAAAGGTTTCCTCACAGATTTAAGCTGTCAATTCAATAAAGAAACTAAAGGCACCTCAGAACATGACTCAACAAGATTAACAAACCACTGCAATTACCATCTGATTGTTTCCTTCTTATTTGCTATCGGACTGACTGAGCTGTGTGAACAAACAAACAAGTAGCTATTTTTCATCAAAAATGTCAACGAATTTGCCTTGCAAGGATTCCTTTTATTGTTACTATAGTAACCACTGCAGCCCTGCATTGATTTGAAAGATTGTGCAATGGCCGCAGTACAGAATTCACTCAGCAACACAAAGGCAATCACTAACGATGTGTTTTTGTAATTTTCAGCAGAGTGCATAACACCGCAGTCTGCTGCAGTGTTGTGGAAATGATCACTTCACATTATACTGTGTAAATTTCAAGACTTCAAATCAATCACACCGAAAAATTTAAGATGTGAAGTAAGTTTTCAAAGCTTTCGCTTATCAGATTACACGTACTATGCCACGCACAAATATCAGTAGGAGCTCCATGTAATAAAGTTTACTTCAATTGCTTTCAATGACTACATGGTATTGATAAGGCTGTAGACACTAACAACCTTTCAAATGAAATTACTGAAATTAATGTAGACTGTCCTGAGAAAACATGCTATAAAAAATCACTTGATGTCAATTTAACAAAATCAGTGAATATGTCTACTTCACTTTGATTGGATTTTAAGGTGTACAAATAAACCAACATGCTGAGTAAGTAATTACATGTAATTCTGCAATAACTTTAACACAACCAAACAAATATATGACAAGCAGGCATCCAGAGCATTGACTCCAACTGAATATGACATTGCACACAGTGCATATGCATCAGCCATTGTATTCAAGTGACATCTGGTTTGTAAGGCTTCTATACTGTACAGTATCACAAGAGTCGGAACTGATTTATTTTCTTAATTACTCCTACACTATATCTTCGAAATTACTACATACTGCCTTTTTACTTTTACATGGTGCTTTTCATAATACTATGTACATACTAGAACCCGTTTTGACTTCACTGAACTTTTCCACAACTTGGGCTGGCCTCACTGATGATATTTCCTAAGTATATTGAGTCCACTTACAGTTTATGACCCAGAGTCATAAAAAATAATGAGGAATTTTAAGAACTTGAATTTACAACATCCACTAATAAAGGAGATTAAATTATCTATGTTTATACCAGTCAAGCAAGGTCTTCAAAGGTTGAGACAATAGTTTTAATAGAACAATGTTATCTTGGTACGAAAAAATTGCATGCAGGGAAGTGGAATGAGCGTAGCAACTCTTTTACCCTTAACTGGGCATTATTCCCACCATAGAAAACAGCACGCATACGAAAACTGACACTGGTATTAGGGCAAAACAAATAAGAGGTACGGAGAAGTGACAAAAACACCAATTTTACACTCACTGTGCACCAAATTAACCATCCCCCCTCCCCAAAGAAAGACCCACCTGGCCCTTAGATACAACATCTGAATCCTAGGGGAAGAAACACAAATGCAGCTAACATTTGCTTAGGAAGTACAGTGCTGCTTACAGTAACTTCTGAAACCCTTTCTTACAAACAAAAAAGAAAAAACCTGCATTTAGTGGCAGGAAATTCTGCACATTAACAGAGCAATATAAATATATTGCGCTCTCTGAGGTATTATGGCAGGTCAAATAGTAAAAACATGAGGTTTTGAACATTGATGGGTATGTTGTAGTTATATATTTGGGTATTGTGAGTATACACACCTCTACACTTTTGGCTTCTAATTGGCACTTAAAAACAAAAAAAGCAATGCTTAGGTTAATAGGTTAACAAGATCAGGTAATTTTTAGTATTAAAACTTGAGAAAAGAAAATGGGCTGGTGTGATGTAAACACCATTTTGACTCAGCAATGTGATGAAGGGCCTTGTTCTATACCACCACCAATTTGTTTACAAACACATTTTAACATATAGTATCACCAAGCAACAAGTAAGATGGGTTAATACCAAACCTATTACATAAATATGTGAGAAAAAGTTTAGCAAAAAGTATTCCCACACTTTGTGATACAGGTATAAAAATACCATTGATATTTTTACACCATGCTTTTGTAGTCTACTTTATCCAAACACCAATGAGTCTTAAGATTCTTTAGTACAGTTAACAGGTTTACCATCCAGAAAAACAAAAAGCAAACTTATGATGGGGTTTCCTGAACACTTATCAGATTGCCTTATCTACAATTAGGGATATTAATGAAGTCCTAAAAAGCCACAACATTACAAAATTTACAACATATTTCACTCTCTAAGACAACTGTCTCCTACCAAGTACATATTTATGTGAATAATATCAGGGAAGAAGCGTAGAAACATTACTGTTAATATATCATTCACGTAAAAGATAAACAGCAATGGGCCGACGATAGAACCCTGAGGTACTCCACATTTAATATCTAAAATATCACAGCAATGGGCTACTGAAAAGGGAAAATTGCTTTCTGTCATGAATGTATAGCTTTCAAACCAAGAAAGATGTGTACCTCTTATTAAATATTGAGATAATATCAAATAAATGAGCAAATACACACAAAATTTTTTTTAAATCCATTGTTGCAAAAACGTTTTCTCAGATTCACAGCTTCCTCATCAGGTGCAAAATTATTTACAAGTTTAAAAGTTCGTAGTCCATAAGTAGAAGAAAAGTTGCATTCTGTACTCCATTCAAAATACATCACAATACAGAAAGACTATAGCAAGAACCATGGTGGTATAGCTGGGTGTTGAGAATAGGTTTGCACTTACATGATGTGGAAGATGTGAATCTTCGAAAACATTTGTGCAATGATGGATTTAAAAAAATGTTTTTGTGTGTATTTGCTCATTTATTTGGTATTACAACTGTACAACTCTTCCTAAACTTTAAATATTGAGATAGTTTTGATATGTCAGAATTTTATGATCTATGCTGTCAAATGCCTGTATGAAGAGGTCTACTGTAGGAAAATACTGTACCACCTAATGTAAGCTTTCAAGTACCCAAAGCATTACAGACTGTATCTACTGTACAGCATTGACAAAGCCTGGGCCAGCATGAAAACAATACTGACCATCAAACAAGATATTGTGCTTTTTTAACAAAGCTAATAGCCAGGTTGTATACTGTGCAATGTATTCTAGAATAATCTTTAAACATCGGACTAGTCACTTAATTCTGAAATTGAACAATAGTTAGCAAGCATCTTAAGAATTACTTTGTTCTTAAAAATTAATTTATCACTATTATTTTATATTTGTTGTTCTTTCCATTAGTTTTACCATGGATCATCACAACTGCAGCACTGACTAAATGGCAATTGCTGTCACAGTTGTAGAGCATTTTCTTGAATACAAAGAGTAGCTAGATTTATGCACGATCTGTCTCATGAATGATACATTTCAATGATTTATCTTTACAACCATGTTCAAACATTATTCTTTCTTATACTTAAAGCAGACAGCAGGGTGCATTGTGGGATGGAAACAACATGCTAATCAAAACAAACTTATCTCACTTAGACCTAAAGTCAAATGTTTTAAATTTTTATAGAGGAACTTGTTATGATACTAATGTGTACACATACAGCAGGGGTTTTCAACCTGGGGTCTATGTGTCACTAGGGGTACGTGGGACCCTTTCACATCATCATCAATGCCAAATATGCAATGGGAGAGTAATGTGCAGGTTACCGGAAACAGTGAGGTAACAAGACTATTTACTTCACTGCAAATGATAACTCATCTTAATGTATGTATGGTAAAATTATGGGAATGGATCAACATAATTCTCACCTGAGAACATTGCACAGGCTTGTAACAAAGGCATATAAGGTGTGTAACAACCACCCCTCCCCCCTTGAACATCTTCTTCATAGTCATTATCTACTAATCTTGAGAAAAGCTGGAGTGAAATTACTGTTCTGCAACCCGGGAGACCACCATCAGCCATCATAGCCTACAACATCAACCTGTTGGATGTTGTTCAGACTGAACACTAAGCCATTAAAAAATGTCTAACTGTGATTTTTGTCGTGGTTTGCATACAGAATCATTTGAAGAAAATTCAAAGCATATTTCTATACCCACAATTCTGCTAATACACCGATTCCAATGTCTTCGTCACCTAGACCCTACCAGGAACCCTTGGGTGCCTGAACCTGGAATCACTCCTGCTGAGACATATTCTGGCTATGTGCCTGGAGTTTCTTATATGTATACGCAGTTACAATAAATTGTGGCAATTCTATATTAAATTTGCAAAAATGGCATTTTCTCTGCCAGGGGGTACGCATCGTAGGTTTTGTACACTCCAGGGGTATGTTCACAAAAGAAAAAAGCTGAAAATCCCTGATTATAAGTACAGGTAATAGTGTTATTAATTTTTAGAAAATCTGTATTTGGTGTCCCATTTACACAGAGAAAACTCAACCTTTTTTTTTCAAATCTTTTTCCATCGATAATTTTTTTTCAACTTGACTGGCATGCCTCAAGTAACGATACTAATCTGAGATTGTTATTAACTTATAGTAAGTTCAATTCTGGAATTGGGAATTTTGCTAAAATGTCAGAAATTGGTTTCCTTATATATAGAATCACCCATTTATAGTTCTATTACTGAAGCAGTTTCTTTGAACTTGTCAAGTTGAAAGCCATAACCTGTATTTGGTGTTCTTCAACATTCAATGAGTTCAAGAAGCACATAAAAACTAAACACACAAGGACATGATTGTGGTCGGCTGCATCTTCAACGACATATTGTGAGTTTGACCTACTTCTTTAACGTTGCAGTTACAAATTATTTTGCTGGTTTTGGCAAGTTTCAGTACCTTTATAGAACTAAAAATTTGACTTGATGTAACTTATGGAAAGTGGGGGCATGCACCTTCTGGAATTTGAGACAGATTGCCCAAATTAATGAAAATCCAATGGCTTAGTTTAGTCTCATACCACATTCCCTAAGGAAAAATACCATGGTATTACCATAGTAATATTATAGTACTCATAATAATACCATAGTACTACCATGGCAGTACTAAAGTACTTATGATACTACCATGGTAATACTATGGTACTCAAGGTACCACCATAGTATTACCATGGTGCAGTCATGGTAATAGCATTACTATGATTACACCAAAGTAGTAGTATGGCAAAAGTATGTGGCAATATTATTAGTACAGTAGCATATATAATTTTTTTCTAAGAGTTTGCATATTGCTAGTAAAGCATATTGACAGCAAACTGAATCTGTGGAGGAAAATGGTCATTTTGAATTCTGAAACAGCAGTTTACTCATCATCATGACCAGTGACAACTTGCTAGACATCAAGCAAAATTGTTTAGAATAATATTACCCCTCTGTTTAGGTAACTGTGGGTATGGATTAGGTTGCCAGGGTGGTAAACAAAACAACTGAAATCCTGTGATCACTTATTGAAGGACTTTATTATCACATTCTACGCGACACAAGAGGATCAGCATAAAATTAAGTTTCAGCAACATCTCCCTCCAAATAACATTCCCCCGGTATGAAGTCATGATGGAAGGGATCTGTAATTCTAGTGTGAATATTACGCATGTCTGTTTCACCCAAGCTTGCAAATTTACAGTGTATGTCAAGAAAAGTAACTACAGCTTTATAAAGTAATATAGGCCTAAAGAGTCGATTGAGGCATATGTTAGTATGTATCTAAAGTAAAAAAAAAAAAAAAAAAAACGAGCTTTCCTGCTCCATTCATATTTCACTTGATATTTGCACAGAAATACTTTATCAAATTCTGATGACAGACTTCATTTCTTCAGTTTTAACTGATAACAAAATTAAAGACAATTTATTCTGTAGGAAAAAGGTTCATAAATAAAGACAAAACGGATGCAGGAACAAGTTTGAAACAAGCTAAAATTTTTATTGGAAGGAGAATTAATTAACATGAAACTTATGGATGAAAGGCAAACGAAAATTTGAGACTACATGTTCATACGTATTATCTAACATAATGTATCTCTTCAAGGAATGTTGCTTTGACCAAGTCTGTCTTCGTAGCTTTGATCGACTAGATCATGAAATTTATAGACAAACTGCACATATTTAACCACAATGTTGATACCCTTATTTCCAATTGGCAAGGAAAGAAGAATGTTCTGATTAATCAAGCTAGCACAGGTTAACATAAACACAGTTGGCGTAAAATGAATCCCTCTGAAATTCCAATTCATCAGTAAGTCTTGGGTAGATGACTTACGACAGTTGAATCCTCAGTGGGGAGCAGTTAAAGGCTTAAAGTTGGCACATTTTCAGGATGAATGAAAAATGACTCAGACAACATTACACTATGGAATTTTTAGGAGAGTGATGTCATAAACCCAATTCCCATTCACCTATTCAAGAGTCACATTCAATTCTACCTCCTAATTCTTGAGGTGACTTGGGAAGACGGCTCAAGGCAGGGAGGACAGTACTGTACCTGAGAAAAAGTTTTGAAAGTAAAATTGTACCGTGATACAAATTAAGCCTACTTAGCAAACCTTGGTAGGCCTGGAACTGGTTGTTATATTTTCACATTTCAGTTTATTAGGCTGTGACATAAATTTTAACACTCTATCTGAGCAACTGAAGCCACAAACCCTTGTGCAGACTCAATTTAATGCATTCTATAAGTAGGAGGTTACAACTTACAACCAAAAAATCATTTTTGGGGGGGATTACCAGCAGCATGATGACCCCACAAACTGAATGAAAAGCACTGGTACCAATACAAAATTTTGTACTTGTAGTACTAAATGAAGGACAAAATGTACACAAAATCATTATCACCACCACAAACCCTACAATCATGGCAAAAAGTACACTACACTTAAACAGCAGTGCTAATTAGTTCTGCAAATTCTAATGTCTCAGCTACATGTAAAGACAGCAGTACACTTTGAAAACCAATGACATATTGCACTGAAGATTGTCTTACATGAAACAAGTCTGGACTATTTCTGTCTAGATTATCCCCTGCTTTTGGTATTTATAAGGAAATTTCCCTTGATAAAAAAACATAAAAGACACTTAACAACCAGACAGGAAAATTGCCTTTAGAAAAGAAGAAGACAGGATGCAAATTAGCACTGGCATATACACAAGCAATGTTTTCCCTAAAAGGAGCACTGTCCTTAGATTAGTTAACTAGAACAACAACAATCTCTTCTGTCAACTGATGATGACACCATGAGCTGCTATTGCCCCATGTGGCATACTTCAATGAGCATCTAGGCTGGAACCCTTGCAAACTTAAGTGTTTTGAGACTACAACTTTACTGTTTGTAATGATAAATTAACTTTACAGTAGACGTGGCGACACCACTTGCACTTTGCTTAGAAAAAGACCCATCTTTAAGGACACTGCCTGAAAAATACAGGCCTACAGTACGATCTGTCAATACACGTAAGTAACGTGCGTTTAGAGACCCATCATGTGTCCTAAATTTTAGTAAAACTGTACTTCCTGAAAGTGTACAGAGCAGTTATTGTAAAGCCTGACATATAGTAACTTTGCTGACCATTAGCCTAACTAATGTAGGTCAACTTCCACATGAAAATTTATTCATAGTGTAGTTCAACTTGTGGACTGTGGGAATCGAGTAAGGCTGTTAAAAATAACGCATTCACACTCACATTAACAATTTAACAGGCATGTATGCATTTACTCTTTATGGTGTAGCACTTAAAATGTGGTGAGCATGATGAGATCAGGTTTAAACAAAAATTAAATTTTAATTTGCTTTACAAGTGGACTAAACCATTGTATTAGAACAAGTGTCAGTATGATATAAAATGTTAAGGATGTACATAGTTTTTACATACTCGCTTCACAATTGCTTGAACTGGGCTTCAAGAGTTGATCGAACTATAAAGTTGCCAAAATTTCATTATTAATTATCATCACACTGTACTGTACTGTACTGTACTTAAAGTAATAAGAAGAACAAGTGTATAAACCTTAAAAACTTGAATAAATGGTGGCTATCACAAAAGGAAAAATGATTGAATCAATTTTTGCAAACACTGAGTTAATTTTTCAGCCGATACTTACGAATGAAGTTACCAGTGCAGATGCCCAACCAATTCAATAATGGCAATAACTGAAACTCATGCACCTTAGAAATATGGATTGAATTCACTCGGTTCTGACATTTTAAGCCCATTTGCATATTACATTCATGTTGCTGCATTGTTTTAGCAATTGCTGTCAGTTTCCATGTTTCAAATTACAGCAGACAATTCCCACAGAAAGCTTAAAAAGGAGGGGTATTACTGCTACAATTAAACCATGATTTTAAATTGATTCTGTCCTACCAAGTAACTTCAGGGGGACAAAAGCTTGCGCCAAAGCCCTATCTAGAAAGGGAACATTTTGATGGGTTTCAAAGGCTTATAATAAATGCAACTTCAAATATTACTGCAAAAACATCCTCTTCTGTACTAAGAAGCTACGGTATTAATTTATTTTTCACTTAGAAATGAAAAGGGAAAGTTTAACCCCCTTCTTCTATAAAGAGGGGTAGCGAGCCTCCTTTACTCCATGGTGGAAACAATGGAAGAGGGCTGAAACCATTGCAATCATCTGAATATCTGGTAACAACACATATCTCACTTCTCTTACATCTGACATTCACAGGAATGAGGCCAACGTTACACTTAAATGTATCAGCCCAAAAGACAAAGGTCACATACAGGCATCCATATAAGGGAAACCATCACAGATTGGGCAACCATCTCCTTGTAATTGGTAGATCATGAACATGATAAGGGGAATTTTGCTGTTCATTTCCTGACATGACTTTTCCAACTAAACCAATCATTTGTCATTGATTTCTCATTTATAAATGTTTAACCACGGAACTCCCTGGTTGATCAAGCAGGGTTGCAGCTTTGTAGAACAGGATGTTGGATGAAATTGTTTTGCACAAGATTCTTTCAAGTGGATAGAAAACATTTCCTACTTGTGCAGTAATCTGAAGGGACCAAATGGGAAACATTAATCATTACAGAACCAACCCTTTCAGCAATATTTCAGTAAATTTGCTGAATTTTAATTTTAGTAAAATTCACTCAACTTTGTCCAGGTATAATACTATTAAAACCTCATTTTTGTGAAATGACTTTACAGCCAGTTCAGTGCTGGCATGTCAACTATGACAAGATACAATAGCAATAACGCAAACACTGGTTTACATACATAAACTTGAAGCATGTTTGTTAAAAAAGACCTGATGCTAATGCATTTATCTTTTCCACCAGCCTTTTGGACAATAATCTTATTTTTTGTTTTTATCTATCAAGCTGCAAAATTTTCCAGTTAATACTGCCTCGTTTTAAGAATTTTATTCTCCCAGAACACTTGCCAACAGAAATCAGACTCCACCTCTACCAGATATGCTAATGTATCCAGATATCTTTTTTAAACATATATATAAAGGGGAAATGCAGTCACTCCAAACCAAGTTAGTAACCCTGGGTATACTTTAATACTGGCTCTAGTTAATCATGTGACGACTATTTTGTTACTGAAATGTTGAACTTTGTACCATAAGTTTTTCACTATGCAGTATGTTCCCAAACAACATGAAAAATACTTGTACAAAGGATGAAAGAAGAATTGCAAGATTCTGATGGTTTTAAAATCCTATTCCCTTAAATTTCATGATGCTCATTTTAGGAGTTTTGCTAGGATTTACAGTACACAATATGTGTGTAATATTTCTTAAAAATGAACAGATTTTATGATTTATACATCAGAAGGAGAAAGGTGGAAATCCAAGAAAGATAAATCATGTTTGTATTCACAAAAATAATATTACTTTAAAAACAGTATCTATACACTAAGACAAGTTGGGAATCAAATACTGATTTTGGAATCCTTCCAAACCCAGCTGTCTTGTGATTTTAAATCATTTCTTCAAAATTAAACATGCATTACAGACAAAAATGAATAATCTGATACTCAAGTCAGTGAACCTTTCAAACCCAGTTCGCAGCAATTTTTCGTATTCTTTCCGTATTTCTTATTTTTTTGCTCTGTAGCCTAATTTTACAGACGTTTTTTATTCGGTTTGCAAATAGAATAAAAACAAAATCCCGCCAAAGATATGAAAATAGTATACAGATTCTTGTTCAAATTTTCACCGTACGATCAAGGGCGGGGAGCAGATGGGCTGAAAGGGGGAGACCGCCCCTATCCTTTGCAAGGAAAGGGGGAATAAGAAGGAAAAGCACTGGCAAAAAGAAGAAAAGGAGAAAACGAAAAAGAAAAAAAAAAAGGAAAAGAAAGAGAAAGTAGAAGAAGAAAAGAAGAAGCCCGGTGGGAAAGGCTTGCATTTGATACATTTATCTTGCAATTTAGAAAACTGCGGAAGGTATGCAGGGGTCTAAGGGTGAGAAAAATTAATTTTCGACCCAAAATTACCCAAAAGTGACCTATTTTGCCCTCTAATTTGGGTAGTTTATGAAACTTTAAATTGTGTTTACAATAAACATTGTGTAACCAGTAGCCTTCTGACAAAAATCCGCAAGGTCCTTCTACTGGTATCTTACAAAAATGTTTTCAGTCTTGGTAAAAACCCGTTGAAATAAGCTTGCAATTTTTTAAAAAAAAGTATTTTGCAACTTTCAAAAATTCCGCTACATTTCTTTTTCTTTCCCCGTCTCTCTTT
>JAAAJZ020235340.1:0-13008 GCA_010015985.2 Actinopyga echinites
CTGTAAATTCAGAACTAACTGAAATTCCCCAAATCACTGCACTGCACGAGTTTAAATAGGTCTCCCTCCATTCCTCATCTGCGGTTGGGAGATGAAGTGACTGTCATTCTACATTTTTATGAATATTATGAAAGTATTTCTCTGATAAAATAGCTTGAACCAATGGTCCAGTTATTATGTGCTGCAGCCAGTTTTGAGGAGGAACCTGCCATAGCTGAGGTGCACAGGGCATTAAGGGTTGACAATTGGTACGTGGTTGCTGCCATGTAAAAGGTTTTCAAACAGCTTGTCTAAACTATCACAGAAAACAAATGCCAATCAGGTGTTATGTACAATATGCTACTCACATGAGCTGGTGAAAAGTTCAATCCTCCTTGCCATTCGACCTTCAGCTCTGCTGGACCCCACCAAACATTAATTGTTGGAAGCACATACTCAGGACTCAGAGTCACCCATCTCCTGCATATTAACTGATTGTTTTTCAATATACATATGAGTGACTTTTCCTTCAACTGATAGTCAAGGTAAAATGAAATAGTGTCACCTAGAAAAGAACAAATAGAAGACACTTAAGAAAAATATTAAAAAAAAAAAGGTACAATGAGAAACCTAGCAAACTTGAGTGATCTTGGAAGATTTTTAAACATTACATTGGCCACTGAAATACTGTGAGTGAACAGGCATACAGTATCGCAAAAGTCGTGCTGTAAGAGTCATACTGCTTCAGTTTCTATTAGAACCTGGTAACACACACATCAGATACAGATAACATTATCCCCAATCACCACTGGACATTTCGATGCATAGTTATGTTGGCCTCATTTTAGAGGTTCTTTATCTTCGTAAGTCACAACCCTAAATCAAATGCTGAATTTACAAACTGGGCTTTGAGTGAAAAAGCTGTGTACAACAACAAGCACCAGGGTAAAATGGCTTACTCTTCCATTTTCAAAAAATAAGCATGTCTGTAAAACCAATGTATCTCACCTGAAATAAAAATCAACATAATAATGTACAAATCAAGTTTTATCGCTGAGGCAACTATGGGGATTTGAAATCTCTTTAGACTTTTTGTTTAATAATCCATTGCTTTCTTTGACCTCATACACAGTTCTATGAGCACAATGCCATTGTTTACCTTGTCCAAATGTTGGCAGGTGCTCTGTTGTGGAACCACTGGCAGGGCTGGAAACACTGCCATCATCACCAAAATAAGCTACAGCATCTGGCTTTTTATCAGATGCTTTCTCTTCTTGCTCATCATCTTTAACTGCATCAGCATCCAGGTAACATTCTTTGCTTACACCAAGAGCAACACAAGCATCTTTGGCTGAAAGAAAAAGTTCATCTTACAGATTATAAATGATAATAGTATGGTTACAGGAAGTAACCCTTGCAATTGCTGATGACAAGGATTTTCTGTTATAAATTTCAGTATCAGTATGAAAACTGCCAATTGAATCTAACTTGAAAATATAAAACTTTAAGAATTTCAGAAATAGAGAAACTACACCAAAACCTGCCATTGAAGATGTAAACCCTCATCCAAATTGTCATACTGCTCCTTTCTTTCACTTATATAATACTGTAACAAATGCATCAGTACTGCCAGTACATTTTCAGGGGAATTCTCTTCTCCCAAGTTAAAAAAATTAAACATGCTCTCATAACTATTAAGTCCTGATGTTCATCTATATTGGTAAATTAACCTTCCTGCAAGAAAGGTAATCATAGACATGCATATTCTATCATACAAGCTGAATTAAAAATCCAAGCAGTAGATATCAAAATCAAATTTTTATTTACAAACCTTGATGAATTATTTCAACTTGAAAGCAAGGTAAGCTTTCACTTAAAGGCTTTCCTTTTGCTTGTGAAAAGACAATATGCCTTGAACTAGAGCTAAAATCTGGAAATTTCAACACAGTGCCATTATTTTCGATTGTTATTCCATCACTAGAGGTTAAACTTCCATCCATGTTTTAGAGGCATGCAGCTGTTTGGAGAGAAGAAAAATAAATGCAGTTTCTGTATTCTTTCGATGAAAAAGAGTTTATTTTGTGCAGTTCAAGATCACAGGTGGTCACTTGACTTTTAATCTGATATTGTGCACAGTATGTCACTTGACTTTTAATCTGATATTGTGCATGTATACACAAATTGTTGAATGTCATACTGTCTATCATATTATTCTTTAAGCCAAGGTAATACCCTACACAAAACATCCTGGTGTTTCTAACAATAAGAAATAGTTACCTTTTTCCATAAATATCATACCATGGTGTAAAAGCAAAACTGAATTTCAATTTTCATCTGGTAGGGCAGAAATATTTTTTGGGGGGGCCCGATCTTGTACCATCACATTGGAATGAAGTACATCCATATGTAAAACTTCTCAAATAGAATAACTTTGCTACTGCAGTAGTTACAAATCATCAACTTCCTTCATTATCTTTCCATTCCTCCTCCCCTTTTCATCCCTTCTTCCAAAAGCAGTTTTTGAAATTCTTAAAAGTTTTTATAGGCTATCTTAGCTTAAAAAGACTTTTAGACATCCCTTAATATATAAACCGAAGATTACATATTTATTTTCAAAGAACTCATCTAATCATAGCAAAAAAGAGTACCTTTAAAATGTAAAATATGCTCAATTATGCAAAAAGCTATTCATCTCCAAGTAGTATCCTCCAGAGAAAAAAAAATATTCAAACCTTTCTATAACAGTTATTACCTCAGTTCAGTTCATTAATGGCAGTTTTACAAAGTTATGTGCATTTGTTAATGATTGTAACGAACTTTGGTGACACTGAATTGTATATTCATGCAATGGTGGCTCTTTATAATTTTTTATTCGCACAAAAGGGTAATTTTAGATTATTGGAACCCACTAATGATGTGAATTTGCTACACTTGGTAGTAAAAAAGCCAAATTTAGATGGAAATAAAACAGCTCTTCCTGCTTGAAAAAGGAAAGAAGTATCCTTTGGAACATTATTTTATAACTTCATTTCCTTACATTTAATTTGAAGACAAATTTATGTGTGTCACTGGAAATTTACGCTTTGGAGTTTTGGTTGCCATGGAAGCTTGTCTGATTTTTGCACTTAAAGTACCAACATCCATTCTGGCGGGAAAATAGCAAAAATTATGCAGTGGCAGAAAGTAGTTTTTCTTTGGCCTTGAAGAGCAGGATTTACTGAGATATGTCAAGCCTTGTTGGAGAACTCTATTACATTGGAATGATAAAACAACCTGTTAAATTGGTAACTTTCATCTCTTCTTTATCACTGATTTAGTTTCACTTTGAGTATCCTTTGACTTCTTCCTTTTGTTTTTGTTTGTCAGAATTTTCTGATTGAAGGGGCCATATCATGCTCATGTTGTCAAGTTACAATTGGTTTGGAATTTCAACCAAAATCTGTCTTAATCAATTGGCTGCATTGTACCTCAGTTATTCTCCCATTGCCCCATTTCATCCTTCTTATTTTGACATATTTTATGACTATAGAGTGTTCATCTTTAAGCTTTCTTGTAGCATCATCATAAAGTGTCACCTGTAATGAACAAATCCATCAACTGTGAAACAAACGAGGGACATTAAAAGCTGAAATGGTGGCGTCTCTGTTGATAGTAAGGTGTCACTACACCATTTGTGAGTCCATTCCATTTAAGGGCACTGGTATCACGTAACACCAACCAACCAAAGTAATTCTTCATCTTTGATCAACACTCAACGTGCCAAAATTTCTTTAAGAGGTTTAAAATATTGAGCTGAAATTGTCAAGTGACCGTTCAATAGGATCAGATTCAAGTTTTGAAGACTGCCAGTGTAGTCATAAAAAATGTAATTTTTGGAATGAAAACAATGTCAAGCTATTCAAACATTTTTGATCAGAGTATTTTTTAATTAGGACTTAATTTTTCACAGGGTAAAAATGTAATACTTTCAGACCTTAATCTATTAGGATGAGAGAGATCAGATGGCACATTTGGGGAAGACATGAATCTATCATGATGTTTTCAAAAGTTGTAATTAAATTATGAATGAAGGTGAAATGAAATTGTTAGGGACTTGGAATGTATTAAGTAAGAATTAGCTGTATGGTACGTTTTTATGGCTGCTTCATGTACGTACAGTATTCAGAGCATTTGGAGTATTATATATGAGCTACTGCAGCATGTAGTTGTATTTGCCTGCAAGGTGGACTTGTACTGTATTTGAATCCAACACTGATGGTTTCTGTTCAAGTTTATTACATAGCTCAAAGCTGGATTCACGTCAGTTTAGTTGATCAGTTAACAATACATTTAAAAGGAGTTTTTATGTATGACTAGTTAGTTTTTTGTAATATTATATTCACAAAATGTAAATCTACTTCACCCCTCATTACCTCCTATTTACACATGTATTTCCTACTTTAATAACCATAGTTTGTTCCTGGGAAGCTTTAAATTTCACAGTGACTCCAGGTGATCTCCTGAAAGAGCGGTAAGGTCCTCTTGCTGCTTGCCTGTTCAACAATTCCCAAACCAGGTAGTTTTGGGAATTTCATTTGGCTTTTATTGACCTTCATTTTCATTCAAAGCACATTGATATTATTCCTGTCCTCAAAGACAATTCATCAGTAAGGATGCACTTGCCACCAGGTTACTCCATTGAAGCACATTTGATCTCCTAGTAGAGGGAGGCAATGGAGATTGCACCTGTCAAATGACACAAGATGACAATCCTGGAACTTCGGATCCAAGCTGACAGTCCTCATATCATGACAATTTGTGAGATATGCCTTGACCATGGACATAATCCACCACCCTTGCTGGAAACATCTTCTTTGAAGAATTTAATTAAGCCATCTTTGTCCCGTTTTAAGGAATAATTTGTGATTTGATATTAAATAAGGCCGTCTTTTCCAGAGACAATGTAGCATTTAGGAAGAAAAGGTTTCTTTTGCCTCAAGCCTGTAACACTCTGACTGAGGTTCCCTTTTATATCTCAAACTTTGGGGGTTCCACATATTCACAAAACAATACATTATAATTAGTACTTCTCAGCACAGTGTCTAGACGTGATCTTTTACAGAGAAATAGTAAATGGATTTTCCTTGTGGGCACCCCCTGTTACTGTACACACATGAACATTTTTTTTTATTGGAGCACGTAACCCAATTTTTCTTGGAGTTTCCATTCTCTTAGTCATTCTAGTTTCCTGATTGCATATATGAACAGAATCTATTAAGTCTTCTACAAAGGGTTTGATAAAAATACATGAAACTTCTTGTCCAACAACCTACTCACCCTCATCAGTTGCAATTACAAGCTGACCTTATCGTGTGCAGTCTTTCTTTGAAGGCCTGTTTGACAGGTATTGAAGTATTTTCTGTTTAGCAGACTGAGGTAAGGGATCCTTTGAATTAATTACATTTGGATTGCCGTAATCTCATGATGACATGAACAACAAACCAGATGGCCAGTCATCTTAAATTATAAAAAAAAGGTTGTGGTCATTCATCAGTGGTATAGAAGCTATTGAAGTGAAGTAAAATTTAAATCAAACTTTACAACCCTTTAGCTGTTGCAGACTTTTACAGAAAAGTGGCAAATTTGGGGACTACTGGGACAAAATGTGATGCATTTGAAAGTGGAATCCTGCATGGTTATAAGTGCTGTAATTTGACAGTACAGCCTAAATATCTCATGATTTGCATTTTATTAAAACTACTTGATTACTAAAGATGTTCTATACCTTAAATTTTGATGTTCAGTGATGCATACTTTCCTTGAGGAGCCATAAAATCACAATTTTTGTAGACATTTAAAGCTGACTAGTCGTTGCATAGTGTAATACATGTTTTCTTCTGGATTTAGAAGTTTTTATTGTAAATCCTTTCGGAAGATTGTCCTGCAAGGATTCAAAATGATGTTAAAATAATTAAGGGTCCTCAGGTGAGCTTTATTAGGGTGGCAGTAACTTTTAAACCATCTGTAGCAAGTAATGAAGTATTGAATATGTAGATCGAGTCGGCTTCAATCATCAGATATGCTGAAAAGGGGAGATGACAATTTTAATATCAATGAGATTTATTTATTTTGTACATCTGTATTTAGCTGTTTCATGTTGCTGTTTTTCAGAGTTACGTGTATGTAAGAATGCGCATTGTAATTTACAAAAAGTTCGGTGTTGTATATCCAGCCAATTATGTAGATCTGTCTTAAAATTGGCCTCCAATTGAAATCTTACTTGTCAGTGTTGTCTCTGTGCTCCTACAAGCAACTGTCTCTTTGCTGGCAATTATCTGAAATGTTTCTTAAAAAAAATTCATGGAATTTTTATAGAAAAATTGAACACTTATTTAGAGTGAGATTTTGATACGAGAGTAATCTAGGAATTAGAGTCCTTGAAGGTCTTCTAGGGCCATTTGAGATCAGAATTTTATAAATGTTTAAAGTAAATATGGGCCATGTCAGGTGTGTAGACGTTTTGGTGTCAGAGGTCATGGGGTCATTTTGGTTAGACAATGTAACAGTGTCCCTCAGGTGTAACTGGATATTTCAGAGGCTTACTTTCAGCTCATGTCGATATCATGATTTTGACTTGCTGAATACAAACAAGATGTATCCATATTTGTCAATGGTCTGTCATCTAGGCCTAATTAATTGACTTGTTTTATAGAAATTATAACCTTTCTTTGGGAGGGTAGAGTGTGCTAGGGATCTCTTGTTCATAGAGGTCAATTCAGTTTCAAAAATCCAGTGTATAAGATGCATATACACCAGACAAAGTATCCATGCTAATACACAGATCTCAGCATGAAGAACAATGATGTCCATTGTTGTTTTATACCAGACAGGAGGGATTAAATTATAGAAAACCAGTGATGCCTAGTCAGGATTAATTTTGCATTTTGTAAAATAATCAAACCAGCAACACAAGATTGGAACCTGCTTGTGTTCTCAAATGTTAACAGGCTGAGAGACTTCAGCAGACTACAAATCTGCTTTTGAACAGAATTTCATTCACACTCATATCTCTACATGCACCAGTGCACTTCAAGCTTAGTATAGTGTGGGAGTTGACATTAGCAACCTCGGTGTAACTGACCCCATCTTTGAAAGCAGTGTTTCACACCTGTTTAAGTTATGGAGGAATCTGAAACCAGATTAAGTAGTCTTTCCTAAAATCACTTTCTGATCTACTGGAAACAACTGAAGATGGATTACTTTTCAGATTGTTTTTAAGATGTTTCTAATTGGTTACTTTGGAGGGTAAAAGGTTAACTACAGACAAAATGGTGTCTCCGGCAGACATTGCCTTGGAGTGGTTGATGAGATCAATTGCCACATTAAAGTTACATGAAATGATATCAAGTTTTATTGTAGAGACTGCTTGTAATTGTCTCTATGCCCAAGCCTCAAAATATATTTGTTTAGGCATCACATCTACAGCTAGTATTTTCTTCACTAACACTTACATGATGTTCTGCAACACGAGTATTACACATATTAGATAAACTAAGAAATTGTCTTATGCATGTGTAACAATTCTGTAACTGAACATTTGTAACAAGATTGAAACAAACCGTGCAGGTTTAATATCTTTGGACATGATTACCCAAACTGGGGACTGACTGCTTTTTTAAATTGGAGAAGAGTATGTGAAGTCTACTCAAACCAGCTGTACCTCCCTGCTGTTTATATAAAGGGAGGGGCTTAATATGAGCCATCTGTCTTTATACAGGCTTTACTTACTTTATTTGACTCTTTTCAAACTTCTATGGTTCCATAACACTGGACTAGCTCTTAGGTCTTTTAGAAGAGCAAATGTAAAGGCCTGTCTGAAAACACAACTTGGAGTATCATACATAGTTTTCCGCATACTGCCCTCATATGACCCCCTTGGCATCAGGGTCACATAAGGGGGGAACAGGGAGGAAAGAAAAAGGTAAAATATAGGACAGCAAAATGTAAGGCGCATTTTTGGTTCAAATTTTTAGAAGTTTGGTTAAAGTTTGACCCAAATTTTTGAATAACAGGGTGTCCAGCCACCATTAAACTGATCATGGTACATGTAGATCTGGCAGTAATTACATTTTATTTCAAACAACACCAGCTTATTTCCTTGAATTGTACTAGCTGTTCACATTTCACAGGTGTGAGTGAACAAGTATATTACCTTTGAATCTTTTGTCTCCCTCTATTCTGTAAAGTTTATAGTTTGAAAATTAATACAGAAAGAGGGAGATGTTTTGTTTGGAACTACTGTAAAATGTATAAAGCATCAGAACTTCTAGTGAACTTTGCTGCAATTTATTATGTTGTATACCCAGATCAGAGAGCTGCGATGGCAGAGTTTGTATACCTCCCCAAATCTAATGCTTTACATAAATAAGGTGACCAAGGTTTAATATTGCATATCCTGATGCATGTAGGCCTACATTTCTCCCCTTTAACTGATGAGTTTTGCCCTCTGAAGACATAGGGTAAGACACAATCTGCATCTCTGAACTTCTTCCTCTGGAGACAGATTTTGTAAGATTGGTAAGAAATTATCCTGTCCCGGAAATTGAATCCTGTCTGCCGAAGAGTGAAGAAATATTACAGCCTTTCTCAGGAGTCGTCTTTCATAGCATCAGCACTTTTTTCTAACCTGAGAGCAAAGTGTCTCTTTAATCGAGGACTTTGTTTTGTAAACATTCAAAAAGTATATGTTTATAGTTGATCCAAGCTAGATTCACTAACACAGCTTGTTCGGTGAGTAATAATCCCTTTTAAGGCAGAAGAGATGGCAAAGAGTGACCTATTAGAACTAGCAGTGTTTATCTTGGAAAGGGTGAAAAAGGACAGTGAAAGAAAATTAACGAACGTAGAGCGGACGATTGCCGACAATCCAATTTTTGATAACTCATTCCTTGACTCGGGCGGTCACTGCTCTTTCAGGTTTTTGTCTAAAGCATGGGTTGCATGTAGAGTATCTTCTTTTCTCATGAATTGTCCAGAAATTATAGTAAAATGTTTGTATGTGGAAATAGAATATCAACTGTAAACGAGCTATTGAGTAGAACTCTGGTAAGACCAAAGGAACAAAATGTATTGGACATACAGTAATTATAGCGACCAGTTTGTTTACTTTTTAGCAAGGTCTTTGATATTTGCAATTAATGACAGCTTTAACATTTAATATTTGATTTGCAGTTAACAAATAAATGTACCCCTTCATAGTATTGTATTGAGCTTAGTGATCGCATGAAGGATGATGTAGTAGATTTATATATTCTTTCATTTGGGGGGTGGTTGGTGGAAAACGTCCGCACCATCTTCAGAAGGTTTTCTTTTTCATAGATTATTACATCATCCAGGTTGGTGTGGTGTACATGTATTAAACTACATAATACTATAAATGTAATCTAGACCAAATTTATGACCAAGTGTGGATTATTGTGTGCAACTGGTCAAAGACACGTCACTTGGAAAAAAAATGTGAAACATGAAGTCCATACAAAAGTGGTCTGACAGGAGATGGATGTAACTTTAGGAATGTGTTTGCCAAACTGATTCAAATGTGGCTGAATTGGGGGCACAGAATCTACCTGCAGAGGATATGAACAATCTGTTGAACAAATCACTCAAATTTTTGTTAAAATCATTTTTCAATGAATGAACCGACAACCTTCCGACATCGTCATCAGCTTTGCTCCTTATCAAACCATCTGTACTAGGTAAAGATCCTCTTTCATGTCAACACAGTGCAGCTGTTACCTTCAGGGGAAAACATACAAGCAGCATTAACTCAGTCCAGATGCAACAGAGTTGTTTGCAGAGTGTCCTGTTCCTTCCCTCCTCATTTATTTAGCCATGGGAGACAAGCACTTGCTGTTTAACTACAACTTATTATGTGCATAAAACAGAATTTCTCTTAATCTGCATTCCCATCAAGATGAAATTTGACAAAGCTCTGTACAACTGCTAAAGTTACAAATGAGAGATTTCGCTTGTAGAAACTGAAACAGTTGGACTAGATGGCTAGATTCTTGTCACCCTTCTCTGCTAAGGGAAGGGGAGCCCTTTGGATACAAGACGGCACTCCATTGATTTAAATTTGTGTCTCTTTCCATATAATATATCTATTCATTTAATGGACCAAGGAAGTGCAGTTCAATTCAAAATAATGAAAGATGCACATTTGTTATCTTTTGAAGATGGCTGTAGCCATATTTGATACCAGTGCCTATGCTTGCTGCCCTTAAAATGTTTCATATTAGCTCTTATAATGACCAAATTTGCTACATCGGTGTGTACCAGCAAAGTTCTATTATCTGCTGGTATTATAGAGTTCTAGATGAGCAAATTCCATCTGGCTGTCATGAAATTTAAGGGCATAAGATAGTAGTAAGGTACGTATGTACCTTAGTTATTCCTATATAATAATGGGATTTGAAACTTGCACAAATATCTTTCATAAATTTTTACACCACTCTAGATCAAAGGTGGTATCTCTGGTGATATCATTCCAAGTCAAGTTAGATGTATGTCAGATAGCAGAACTTTTTGTCTCATATTGAATAACAGCTACTCCTTATTGGAATAAGTTCTAGTTTCATTTGTCAATCTGGGGTTAATGTTGTGTTTTCTTATAAAACAAAGTTGTCTGTCCAGGGTTTTGGACTGACAGTTATTAAAGTGCACTGTGATAAGAAAGTGGTGTACGTTACTTTGGTAACTTCTTTTCAAGAACAAAATTCACATCTTGTTAGTTGTAGAGACCATCTTTACAGTTAACTTTTCCCATTTTGAGTCATAATTAAAGAACTGCTAATGGGCATTAACCTTTTTCTTACTTTGATCTCGATAGATGACCTCTGCTACAGGTATTAACTTTCATTATTGCTAAGATTGAATTTCATTAAATGCCAGTAGCCATTATGCAGCAACTGCTGTTATAAAGAAGTTTAGTTAAACATCCTTCTGGAAAACATTTCTCTACTGTCACAGTTACTGTCGGTGCTCTCTGACCCTTGACCAACGCATTAGAGCCTGAAAATGGCCTTATCAGTTTACTTTTGTCAAGCATATTGAATTTGAAAGGTTGTCATGCATGCCAGTGGTAAATTTGTCTTCTCTGGAGGTATGGAAGTTATAGTCTATTTTTTCTTCCGTACCCATTTCCATATGTAATTCCCCCTTTTTGCCTGCCATAACCAACACAGTCATGAGTTTTGTGGATTACATGACATTAATTGACTCCCATCTTGATCATCCAAAGGAACAGTCTATAACATAAAAATTAAGCCAGCTTGCCAGGAACTTGTTATAGGTGAGAAATTTTTCAGAGACAAGTGTGTTAGGTGTTGCATTGTGGTATGACCACTAGTCTGATACCAGCATCTATCTAGCTGCTCATAAACCCTCTATTTCAACATTATGCATGCAAGTGAGTTGTCTTTAATGACCAATTCATTTGTTTCCTCGCTCATGCTTTTCGAAATAATTAGCTTCTGATCCTAGCTCTAATTCTCTAACCCTAACCCTTGCCCCAAGATAAATCCTCAACCCTTAAGTTATGACACCAAGAGCAGTCACCTCCTTTTTTGTAGCCATCCTCTTCTAATGTTTCTCTTTAAAAAAAATGGTGAAATTAAACATGAATACAGCTGAAACGTGCTCTTTTATCTCATAAATGTAAATGCACTGCTCAGTTCAGTACTTCCTGTGTAAGATTGATTAGTCTGGCAATGTTGAATTAAAAAGTATTTATGAACATTGTGGAACTAAACAGAATGACTTGTTTAGTTCAGTTCATGACAAATACACAGTTTAATGAGAGATGCCAACCATTTCCTATCGTAAGAAGACGTTAGATCTGCAATTACAGTGTAACAAATCTTTTCCATTGAAGATCTTTTCTCGTTGACCTAGAAAGCCAACCTTTTACAAAAGGAAATTTCTTCCTTTAAAGTACAATATTTTGCCTCCAGGGGTAAGTTAAGGTCCTGAACATAAACCTGATTATAGGACATTGGCAAGGTTATTTTGCCAGAGGGTGCACAGCACTGAAATGTTGGTTAAAAAGGGACTTTATCTGTTCATTGACGTAGAATTCCTTGAGAGGACATATTTTGTCTCATGTTTTATTCAAGAGAGGTTTTATCTAATTCAGTTGTGAGGAAATAAAGGAAAACATTTTTGTGCTGTCTGAGAAGTAACAGAAAGCACACTTTTTGTTTGGTTTAGCAATAGGTATGGTTATATAAGACAAGACAGTCGAGGTGCTAAGGGTTGACTTAAAATAACTATATATATGTTTATCAAACAGCTAAGCATGCAACTGTTGAACATAACATTTCATAATGCAGCCAAATTTAGAAGAATAGCCCAGACCTAAGTTTATGTTAAAGAGGAACATATTCTCTTTTTTATTCATTTCCCATGTTGGGTTCTTGAGATATTAGCAATTGGAAGTTGACATATTTTTTTCCAAGAGTGAACTTGAAGCAAGCAGCTATGATGTCATGTCTTCACATTTTTCCTTTAGGCTTTACTACCAAGTTTATACAACAAAACTCTGATATATTGATACCATCAATGCATCATGAGCAGTGGAAGTTTTAGAACTTTATATACCTCAAGAGCAAGATAGCAACCCTGCTAAATCAGTCCAAGGTCAAACCAAAAGGATGATACAAAAGGATAAAGAAATACAAAACATTGGTCATCAATGTGAAGCCATGATATCACACCTGTTTGCTTCAAGTTGACTTCTGGTAGAAAATGTGATAACTTAAGTGACTTGCCAGATATCTTGAGAACCAAACATGGGAATTGAATGAAAGTTTGATCAGAATGCTAACAATGAGCTTCTCTGTATTATATCCAAAAGTAAAGTAGGGCCTGGACTATTTTAATTCAGTGCGTCGACTTCATTTAGCATATTTTATGAAACATACATGTAGAGCAGAACATAGTCAATAGACATTGTCTATTGACATTACAGTACAGTGGGAAGGCACACAAACC
>JAAAJZ020236444.1:0-13005 GCA_010015985.2 Actinopyga echinites
GTCCTTTGGACAATTCCATACTGTAGTCTCCAAAAATAGTACTTCTTAGGCTAGGCTTAGTGTAGCGAAAAATTCCATTTCATTTCATTTCTCTCACCTGTAGTGTTACCCCTTCCCGTTCCTACCCACGTGCCTCTCCAGTGGTCACTGTGAGGGAACTTGGTCCCTTTCGGTACATCCTGGGACCGTAAAATGCAATGCAAAGTAGCACAACCGTATCTTTCGCTTTGCCCGAAATATATTACAGCTTATGTTGATGTCCTGTGTACGCTTCCGTACTGCAAGCGTCGAGAATGGTTTCCCCCTTATGAACTGCCTACTAAAAAGGAAATGAACTTCTAAACATTTTGTGGAAAATTGTTGAAATCACCAGATTTTAAAAGTCGTTTATTCATTGTTTTTCTGAAAATTGTTGAATTGCTTACATGAAAAGAAATAAGCAATCCAACATTTTGCAGAAAATTGTTGAAATCACGAGATCTTAAAAGTCGTTAATTATTCATTTTTCTGAAAATTGCTGGATTGCTTACTTGAAAAGAAATAAGTATTCAACATTTTGCAGAAAATTGTTGAAATCACGAGATTTAAAAAAGTTGTTAATTCATCTTTTTTCTGAAAATTGCTGAATTACTCACTTAAATAGAAGTAAGCAATTCAACATTTTGCAGAAAATTGTTGAAATCGCGAGATCTTAAAAGTCGTTCATTCATCATTTTTCTGAAAATTGCTGAATTGCTTACTTAAAAACAAAGAAGCAATTCAACATTTTGCAGAAAATTGTTGAAATTACGAGATATCAAAAGTGGCTAATTCATCATTTTTCTGAAAGTTGTTGAATTGCTTACTGGAAAATAAATAACCATTTCAACATTTTGCAGAAAATTGTTGAAATGATAGGATACCCGAAGCGAGCAACTCATCAGTTTTCCTCCTTTTGATCAGATATTATTTGGCAGAGATGGGGACAAGTCGTACGTCATTTCTTGCAAGTCCGAGTCAAGTCTCAAGTCAATTCATGCAAGTCTAAGTCTCGAGTCATTCAGTCAGCTGCAAGTCAAGTCAAGTCACAAGTCAATTAGTGCAAGTCCAAGCCAAGTCGCATATTATTCTGTCCATCAAAAGTACGGCAAGTAGTAGGCCTATGTTGGGATAAGTCCATCATGATACCCACCGATCCTCGTGGGTTTTCAGATGCTTTATACGAAATTGCTCATTGTTTTCGGGCTCTCAGTGATAGTAGGCCTATTTTTGCATAATACACAAGTAGCTGATCGTTTAGTGTTGCTTGAAATATAAATGTGGTATGCGAAATCAATCACCTGGGGAACAGGACTGTTTCCAGCAGCTGCCATAGTCAGCGTAGCCAGTGGGGGAAGGGAGAAGAAGTCCCTAACCACTGGAAAAGCCTAGAAGAAAAATCGGGAAAGGGAAGGAACAAAGGGGAAATGAAGGAGGAGGGAAGAGGGAAAATGAAAGTGAAGAAAAAGGGAAAAAATTAGGAATAAAGAGGGGAAAGAAAAATAAATACACCTAAAAACGAGATATCAGGGAAGCGGTCTGTCGGTAGTGAGGCTAACATTCATATGGTCAGCAGCCAGGCCGAAGGAGCCGCGGGAGCGCGAAGCGCTCCCCATCAAGGACGTGGGGTCCAGGTGTCCACCTTTGGGCCCCTGGTGGGGTCCAGGGGAAAATCCCCGTGGGGTCCAGGGGCAGAAGCCCCGGAAGCTCATGGGTATTAACGAAATTTTAGGCATTAAAATGATGCATTTTAATTTCAACTTCAAATGACATAAGATGGACACTTAACGGACCACAAATATTACAATTTGATTTTTTACAATTGTATCCTTACTTCCGTATGATTAAAGTCGGCCGGAATTGATAATGAAGAGGGTGTGAGGAGGACAATGGATTGTTTAAAATTGAGGTTCTTCGGGGCTGCCTCCTTGGTGCCCCAGCTCGTCCTTTCAGAAAACTAGGGAGCTATTCATGTGATATGAATACAACCGTAATCTATGATGGGGCGCGTGAAGGCGAACCGATAAAAATTAAATGTTTAAGACATCTCAGTGATGCAACTGAATGAAAATTAGAAAAAGGAGAGGCCACTTTTAACTTTAACTTTAACTTAATAAGGGTGGGCCCTAAAGACATTCGCATTACTGAAGCACAAACATACTCTGGTTTCCTATACAGTCTTTTTCAGGTGACTTTCACAGAGCCGTTATCTGTAAAGGGGCGCGCGGAGCGCGCCGAAAAAAATGAATTTTTACTTCATCTCAGTAGTGAAATTGAAAAAAAAAAAATTAGACAAAGAGTGGCCCCTTTTCACTATAGCTGAATAAGGGTGACCCCTGAGGATATTTGTACTGAGCAAAAACGTACATTGGTTTCCCAGAGTCCTTTTCATGATATTTTTTATAGAGTCCTTATCTGTGATGGGACGCGCACTGGCAGAACACGCCGAAAAAAATCGACTTTCGAGACATCTCAACACAACGGGGTGAATTGGTACTGGTCATGTCGCGCTCTGTTCACATCACCAGCAAAACAATACAATTACAACTTGGCAACATAACTGCTTGCATTTATTCTGGAATAGTAAAGATCCCTGAGAAAAACAGACCATAGTGATATTTCATTACTTCACAGTGATATTCCATTGCTTCACCAGGACTGACAACATCACCCCTGTGTTACCAAAAAGGCTTTTGTCCTAGCCATTTTATCCTCATCAGATTTTGTCTGATGTAGAAGAGAGTGAGAGAGAGAATAAAATCCAGTCACAGATAGTGTATGAAGTAGCCTCAGCATGAGTCCAGACAAGGGTTTAAAATGTCCCCACATGAGGTCAAAATCACAATGTAACTTTGCTCTTCTGGTTCAGGGCAAAGTGAGATTTATGAGGTCAGATGGGGTAGTGTCAGCAGCAATAAGTAAATCAATTTGTTGGTTGGGATATGAGTGGTATGTCTGCACTGTGTGGTAAGAAAAGGAGGTGTAGGCCAATGGTGTGTGTAGCAACACATTTCATTATCCCCCCAGGGGTTTTGCCAAGTGGTATCAAATATTGGCTGTGAGTTGGGAGACCTTGTTGTATGGCACAGGAAGACAGGAAGACAGGATGACATTATGGCTTCTTTTATTGGGAAAAGGCCAATTCCTTTTCTGAGGGAGTAGTATTGGAAAAAAAATTCTGCTGGAGTAAAAAAAAAATCATCTGTAAATTATAGGAGGTAAGCAGGAATGAACCCCATTTGAAGTTTGAAAAAATATGGATGTAAAATACTGTCATGGTAAATCATGAAAGTTTCAAACAAGTTAGATTATACTGGGACAAATGCCAAGCCCACGGAGAGCAGACAAGGGCAGAAAACCATTGTGAAGTTTTGGTTAGGGTTCAAAGGGAATTAAAACAGACAGATACTGTAAGGCAAACAGAAAAAAATATTAAAACAAAAGGTTCAGCCCACACTACACAAGTGTGTCTCTGGAAATAAAGTGAATGGTCTAAGAACAGATTCCCCAAAACTTATCAGTGGTCTGGGAATCTATAATCCCTACTTACCTCATCTGTTACACATACAGTATGGATAATCCCAGTTACTGTGGAATACATCGTGAGCAATGTTTTACGTCCCACGTTGGTGGCGCTAATCCCACTTCTCTACTAAGGATTAGGAAAATGGTCCTACTTTCATTAACACCAGTGTAATTGATGAGGTAGATAGGAGTGAAACAGATTTGGAGACTTAAAGGACACTTCTGAGAAAAGTAAATCCACAATGCAAAATCAGTTCATGACATGAAAAATATTATGTTCAGCAGTTCTGACTGTTTTGATCAATCTAATGTTTCCACTTTCCAGCCATTCTACCTGAAAGAAGGTGACAAAAACTTAAACCTGCAGCGTACAGTAAAATTTGAGCGCTAAATTTAAATACTTCCTGAAAGGACTTTTCTTTTATGAAATTGGATTTGGCACTACATATGAACTTTAATAATATTATTAATAGCCTATAAAATACCAGCATGGCATGAATTACACATTGAAGGATAAATCCCAGTCCCAGTGCCAGTCTTCAAAGGACACATACTGCACCAAATGATGAACCCGGAAAAAGGATTTTTACTACCTTTTGAGTAAGTTTTGTTAAACTTCTAATTTATTAAAGTCACAGAAGGGAATTAGTCTATTCCCCCTCCCTCCCTCCCTCCCTCATCTAAAGACCCCCATCCCTGCTGTGCCATGTTTCAAAGAAATACTAAAATGCACCACAAAAGAAGATGTACTGTAAAAAACTTGTGTCTAGTTAGTCCAAAGTTTCTACCTTGAGTTACTGTAAGAGCACGGTTTCCACTCAGGAAAGATTCACTCTTGAAGTTCACCTTGATATCAAAATTACTACAGACAAATAAAGTTATTCTGTGATAAGTGAAAGTAGATAATACAGTTCACAGGAAAATATTGCATACTTGCAAACTATAGGCTACCCAGCAACAAAGATACTGTACAATGACACTAAGGCTGATACAGCTCAGTTCTACGCCTACTGTGTATATGAAATGAATTTCCATTTAAAGGTTTGGCTTGGCACACTTTACAGGTTACCTTGCCTGTCCACTGATACAGTACTTAGCCTATAGCTTACAGTAGGCTATTACTCTTTCTGTACTTGGGTAGTCAGTCAATGGGACAGGCATAATGAAAGAAACTGATCACTAAACAAATACAGGTGGAAGTCTCAAGGAAACAAAAACTATGAGGAAATTTTTGCTTTTATTTGTACATGAGGATGGAAACCGAGACCAGAACAAAATACTAGTAGGTCTGACTAGTTTGCTTCATTTACTTCTCTTTCCCTTTTTCAATTTCTTTTTCACTGGGGGTGGGGTGGGAGAGGATAGGGGATTAAAGGACTTCATTGAAGTGACAAGAATTAGTAAACCAT
The DNA here is from genome assembly GCA_010015985.2 of Actinopyga echinites. Classification (NCBI taxonomy): domain Eukaryota; kingdom Metazoa; phylum Echinodermata; class Holothuroidea; order Aspidochirotida; family Holothuriidae; genus Actinopyga; species Actinopyga echinites. The sequence goes on from JAAAJZ020236444.1 coordinate 4,953, forward strand.
CTCAAAAATTTCTGGCACACTGGCATAGCCCTTGGATATCAGGAAAAAAGAAACATTTTGAAATGGGGCCGGGAAAGGGGGGGTGTCCACCATGATGCCCTAAAAGACGTATCCCAAAATAGCCTCTTCCATGAAATTTGCAATTTTATCCTTTGAAACTTTCAAAATGCTAACTATGAACAAGTTCACTAACTTGCATTTGGCAAACTATTTTCAAAATATTTTCACTTGTATTCAGTTAGCTTTATCCTATCACCCCAACAAGGGAAAATGGACAAGATGAGAAACCATTGACCAACTGACCTGCTGAATGAACAAAAGCCCAAACCAACAAAACAGTATTTTAGCAAACACTGAACCCCATCCCATGAGAAACAGTGCACTATATTAACAGTTGACTACAAGTGGCAATTGAAAAGGACTAGTCTTGTAACCATGGAGTAAGTACACATTTACTGTTAATCTTATCAGCTGTAAGCTTTAAATGCCTTGAACAATGTACAAAACAGGTTTTAACATGTGACACTTAAGCTTTAGATGATTATTTCAATGGGTGTAAATAGCCAGTAATCTATCAGTGATGTTGGCTAGACACAGAGATTGACTCTTTCTTCATCCTGTAGTCTCCTCCTCCTTTCAACTCCTGGGGTAAACATTTTAATAACAAAAAGCATTTTCAGCATGACTGGTTCCTGCAAGAGACAGGAAGATTTGGAAACTGTGTCTCCAAAAGGCTGGTACACTAAAGCACTGTATTGTAGCCTACAGTATATGACAAGAAACACTGTGAAGAGAAGTAAAGAAAAAAACTAAATGTTTTGGATTTGCCCCAGGGTCGTGTTGCTTCTTCAGGGAGTGGTGTAACTCCTTAGGGGAGCAGTATCGTTTGGATTTCACTCTCTGGCATCCAACTAGAGGGACTTTTGGAAAAAGTAAAGGAAAGTACAGCATTGCTCTTAAAGAGAGTAAGCAGTTACCCCAAGTTTATGCTGAAAAATGGTCAAAATCTTGCAATTCTCCTTTCACTCTTCCTGTAAGCATTTTTCTAGATGTCTCAGTACATCAATACTGCATAATGAAGGAGTAACGTTGCAAAATTCGTCATTTCAGTTACGAAAATGTTGTCACATGATTCAACAGAGCCATTTATGAATTATTATACCAGAGTACACCAGTTCAATTTGAGGTGACTGCATTTCCCGTTAAGTGTGGAAGGGGGGGGGGGGATGCAGGTAAGGGAAGGAAAGAAGAAAGAGAGAGATGTTGCATACCAAATGTTCATGCCTTACTGACAACATAGGTTACAGGAACTGCTGGTGTAGGGTTTGTCAGGAAACATAATTTGATTCATTTATTCAAAAGTATGCTGGAGCATAATTTGAACTTCCATCCTTTTTTTCTTATTCTTGGGTCAGAACTGTTGACAGTCATATTCATTTGGATATTTATTCTGATTTGCTACAAAAGTTCAACTGGTAATGAAGTAGCTCTAGCTTTACAAATTTGAAGGAATGGTCTATGCCTCTTTTTAAATGAAGCTGACTTGTACACAGGTTTTGCTTTCTGTTGAGGTGTGGTGATGGGTGGCCTTTTGTGTATGGCAGCAGGAGGGGGAAAGGGAGCTCTACTGCTCTCTTACCTTACTTATTGTCCTTCTTGTTCATATTCCAGGGGAATTCAAACCTACAAACTTAATCAAAAATGTACTTTTATTCCTCAGCTTTACAGTTCTTGTTCATCACTGTTACATATGTTGTGTTGTCTTCATGGACAGAACTTAGGAGGTTACATGGTGACTTAGTTTAGGTTTTTAAGATTTTAAATGGTGTTGATAGGCTGTCTTTTAGTGACTTTTTCAAGTTTTCTAGTGTCAAAAGTACAAGAGGCCATCGACTGAAATTCGATAAGGTTCATTGTAACTAATTGGGAGGTCAGAAGAAACTTTTTCTCCCACAGAGTTATGAGTGGAACAGTCTGCCTGAATCTGTTGTTTTGGCTACCAGTGTGAATGGTTGCAAGAATGCTTTGGATGCTTATTTCAAGGCTTGCCATATGATTTAGGGTTTTGTGGTTTGCTCATAGGGTCCTTGATGAGGATTTTATATCCTCCCTGAAACTTTTTTCCAACTAAGCTTAACTAAACCAGGTTGAAAATAGATTCAAATTAAAAATCAACTTTTATGCACAAAGCTTTAGTTGCATTAACTTTGTGGGATAGTTTTGATCTAAAGGTTGCAAAAAGCCCACCATCTCTTCTGATTTACCTCAGTTGATGAGGAATATCTTGTTGAAAAAGAACCAAACCACAATAAAACTTGAGAATTATTGGCTGCAAAGTGAGCAATGCAGTGGATCTTTATTCATAACATTCAGTAGATTTCATCTCATTTAAAAAAGACCTTGATGTTCTCAACTTACAACACGAGCTGACATATTTCAGTATAAATTAGAACCCCTATTGAACAAAGTGAAACGGGTAGCACCTTCCATTCAACTTAAGGTACCACACATGCATCGTACTGTACTACAAACTCTTCAAGAATGTACGAAGAATTAAAAAAAAAATGAAGAAAAAACCCCTCTTAACTGTTTATCTAAGGGTGTCACTCACAGCCAACAAAGAAATTTAATGACACAAAAGTGTCCCGGTAACAAAAGAAGTGAAAGAAATCTCTGCCAATATGAAACTACAATTTTGTCAGCCCCTTACTTATCCAGGGCACTAGACTCTCAATGTGTACAAACTGCTGTACTTTACAAAATGTAATTCACCCATGGCACTGGATGCGAAAACTCACAAAGACTGTCCTGGCGTGTGGCCTTGGTTTCATTTCTGAGTTATGAAAGAAAAACTACTACTCACAGAGTGCAACTGATTTTCAGATAGGGTTTCAAGTTCAACCCTCAACAAGGTTTGAGAAATCAAACTTGGAACTCTGATGTGTTTTGAATTCAAGCGCAATTTTCCCCTTGTGTACACAAATATTCAGAATGTTTAAACAAAGTGGATAAGTTCATGAAACCACTTCAGTGATTTACTCAAATAAAACTGAACACAGCAGTTTTTTTTTTCCTAACTCAGAATTACTAGGACTAGTGCATAAATTTCAGCCAAGTAGCTGAAGAGTTTTCCATTTTAAACTCCAACGCCATATGGAACACCAACAACAACATATAGTATAGTACTCTTGAAAGTGATAGCCTATCCCTTCATGAACATGTACATTCTGGAGTCACATGTAGTATGATGTATCTAAATTTCTTCTTTCACTTTGTGCTGTTAAGAGCACAAAGGACTTACAGGTAAATTTATGAACCCAAATATTTTGACCTTTCTGCTTGTGATATTTTAACTTGAGGTAGATGAACTGTCTACCTACTTGTGACTACACTGTACCACACACTTGAACATAAGGAAGCATAAAATTCTGGAGGCTTACTGTATCACTTTTCCAAGTCCACCCTCCAGGCTCCATAGAAAAAAAGAAGGTGTGAACTTGCTATGAAATAATCAATCCTGCTCTTTCCAATGTCAAGTTTACCAATTCCATATGATCACAGTTTAAAGGGAAAAAGCAGTCACCCCAAACTGAATTAGTACACCCCCCAAGCTATTTCATGAATGGCTCTTTTCAACCATGTGATATCATTTTTGTTGTTAAATTGCTTAATTTTGCACTATTACACCTTGCTCATGCAGTACTGAAGTTCAGAAACATCATGAAAAATACTTGCAAGAGAAATGAGAGAAGAATTACAAGATTTTGATGATTTTTCAAAATACAGTTGGGATGACTGCTGACTCCCTTTAAAACCTACTGTAGCTGTACTGAACATCTGGTGCATTGACAAACCATGCAGCTTTACATGCACCTTTATCCTCCACTTGAGAGTAGATAACACAAAATTTTCTTTGCATTTGGGGGTGGGATGGGGTGGGGGTGGAAGAAGGGACAACGCAAAAGGTAAAAATTTTCTTCAAATTTGGTAGTTTTCATACCTGCCAAAAACAGGATAACACATGCCCTGAATCGTCCCTCTATCCTTCCCCTCTACCTTTTGCAAGTCTCACCTCTTCCCACAACCCATGCTGCCACCTTTTACTACTGTACCTCTGCTTTAAATCTTACCTTACCATGTTGAATATCATTCACATGTTGTTTTATGTTTTTCACATGAGACTCAATGAACAACAATGGCTTTGATTTTCCAAGACCTCACAACAAATGACTCATTGAGTCTGAGTGGGTTTGTATCTAGGGGAAGTAGTAAAAAGCTGAAAACCTAACAAATTTGTAGAGAGAGGACAAGACGCTGACTCATACAGTATCAACAATACTAATGGACAACAGAATTCTATGATGTGAGACCACTTGAAGATTTGATATGAACCATAATTTTTAGCAATCATCCCCCATTTAATTTTTGAGATATGAGTTAAATCTCATGAATCCCCTTCTATTTCCTATGACAGATCTTTCATACTGTTTCAGAACAAACTCATTACTTGTTTCACAAAACTCCCCTTTGGGAGTCTGTGAGCTTGGATGAGTGATACTTACCTCCTACTTTTGTGTTCAGGAGTCACACTGGAGCATACACTGTGGTCCTTCCTCTTTCAGTGCAACCTGGTATTCTTCTCTTCCATACCCCCCAACCCCCTCCCCCTTTATTTATTTACATGTAGGGGTCTTGTTTTGTGCAAAACAGACTTACCTTAAATTTAAATCCAATCTATGCCATTCAAGAGGCAGTTCATCCTCTGGTTTCAAAATGTGGCCATTTTTAATAAAAAAAAAAATTGACCAAAATGTTGTGGGCCTTGCCTTACACATACTCTTGAGGGCTAGGCTAGGTGTACATATTCTCAGTACTTATATATGTAAAATATGGCGACGAGATGTGCAGCCTAATAGAACTGGACCTGTTGTTCGAATAGTTTATCTTCATTATCAAGGATTAATTACCACTGAATTGACCTGTTCACACTACTGTACTAGTATTTATAAGCCTTAAACCGATTATCTGAATCAATATCGGTATAAATCAGTCAGTGACTCTGTCATTTGTCCAACATCAATAAAAAATAAACCAAACAGCCCATTCTAGCCAACTAATAGGCTACATGTATTTCTAGGCCTACACTTATATTTATGTTTGATGTTTTTTATGTTTTATGTTTTATGTATTTCCGTACATCTTACTTTAAGTTGCCATACTGTAAATCTTACACTGGAATGTCCTGCTCTTGACCACAAATCAATGGAACCAATTTGTAAACATCACTAATGTGTCCTTTGGTTTCATCCCTCGAGACCAAAGGTCCACGAAACCGAAGGTCCACGAGATCAAAAGTCCACAAAACCAAAAGTCACAATGTCCTAATTGGCACTAAATTTCGTGTTAGGTGTCACGGACCTTCTGTCTCGCGAACCATAATTCGCTTACAATCTCCTGCACTCATGCTAATGTAATTTCAGTCTTGCACACCCTCCGTTTCCAGGACCTTCCAGTCTTGCGAGATTCCCCCGTAACATTCATTCAACAAATACAAGACTAACGTACCACTTGACCTAAACTAGACATATACTGCAATACTATAGGTATAGTCTACACATGATCGCCAAACACATTTTTGAACAGTGTGTTCATTTCTATGTTGTCTGTACATCCACCAGCCACTAATTATTGAGGACTGAAATATTGAGTACTGTTAAAATATATTACTGATGATCTCAGTAGAATACTAATATCAATTGGCTGCAGAATATGAAAAAGTAGGTATAAAAGTCATTTCAGCTGATTAACAGAAACATTGGGAGTATATTCAAAAATTAACTAAAATATGCCTTCATAGTGGTAGCTGCTCGCCCCCATCCACTTCCAAACCTTGACAAAAAATGGCTGAAATCTGAAATGAGTCCACACACTGAAATGCCTATCACAATGTGACCATGTGTGTTATGATTATTTTACTGCAGTGATACTGTACCTCACTGTAGCCTGTGGTGCAATACAGTATACAGTACCACTGCTTGATACTACTGGTGGTAATTTGTTCAAACATTTAAAAACAAAGTCAACATATAACATAAATAATCACCAATTGTATAGAGAAGATACCATACAGAAACAATACACAAACGTTCTTCTAAAACAAAACCGTGTCTAGAGTGTACAAGAGTTAAGCCAACCAAAATAATTATTTAAAATGTTTGATTCTATACAATCTCTGTAAATGTAATTAGGTCGCTCATTTGTGCCTCTATGCTAAAAAATTTTTATTACTAAACAAAACTTTGTGCCTAAAATAATTATGAACTTTGAACCTGACCTCAATAAAAGCTGCTTCTGATGACATTAACAAATCCAAAGTACAACGAGCACTGGTTTATTCTAGTCACATTAAACACCCCTTGAAAAGGACTACAGATGTCATTTAGAATGAAGACTATAAATATATTCACTATTGACACAAGCATAGCAATTAAGCATCTGGAACCATATAGGCCTATAACAGAAATGAAATTCATACAATGCTCCTCAGGGTTTTCATAAGTTCCATTAAAATCCAGACCTGAGACATGCAGAAAAAAATATCTTCTTTAATGATGACTTACTACATTTACTTGAAATACGAAGCAACTTTTTTTTTAAGAATATTGATAAAAAATTACCCATCTGTTACAAAGCGAGGTCACACTGAGCATTCCTCTGATCTTGAAAACCACTCATCATACTCACTCTCTCACTCTCTCACAGTAAGTCACTTACTAGCAATAAAATGTTGTTTAATTTGCTAACACTTTAAACTAGAACACTATAACGACACAATTATATGTACACTGCACCTAATAATTAAGCATCAAATTTCTAGGATGCATAAACACACTTTACTAAACAGGCTTAATGGCAGCAACAGTACTCTTACTTCTCAACTGGTTGAAAACTTACCCTGGCAATTAAAAGTATATTCCTCTGTCTAACCCAAGCGAATGCACTTGGATTAGAAAGCTTTAACGATTTGCCACAGTGAATGAAAGGATTTCCATAATAGATGTAGTCGATCCATGCATTATTTACATCAACTTGATGAACAGAATGCCGTTAGATTGAGTTTCAACTCGAGCAGCAGAAAAATAAATTGAAAAAAAAAAAAAAATCTGTGGCTTTTAATGGAAGCCTCAGTTGATCAGCTGTACTGTACTACTGATCCTGATCTCATTGAATCAACTCCGTCCATCAAAATCATCATCACCATCATTATCATCGTCAAAAGCAATCACAAAGGTGGATGAGTATGAGTGTCAAACAACTGGCAGTCTGCCCGCTTCCTCTGCTTCAGTGATGCCCAGAAGTGCTAACAGCCGAAACAAACTGATTCCTCTCTCACACAAATGTCATTTTCACACAATAATGAATTGATAGTTCCAAAACTTCTTGTCTGTTGACTGTGTCCAATTGCAAATTAGGAAAAAGAGATGTTCCAAAATTTAAAAAAAAAAAAATAGATAAGAGAAATCCAGTTCTGAAATTAGTCTAATTTAAAAAGCACCCAGTTTTTTCTGATATTATGTTTCTCTCAGAGAAGTAAATAAATAAACAGGTTATGTATGAATGGTAAATAAGAATCTCTCTCCATCAGTGCTAATAGAGACAGCATTAAACTAAGTGTGACCAACACCACTTTGTGTTTAACAATTGAAGTGATACTACCCAGACTATTGATGCTATGCAAGTAGCCTACTCTTGCTTGTGTTGTGCACTGTGTAGGTATAGATAGACAAGTCATTTACAATTGACACATAGTAAAATGCTCTGGGCTGGACCATTCACAGACCAGAGGGGGTTAAAAAGCTGTCATGCACGAACACACATGTATGCTTACACACACACACACACAAATAAGTAAACCGGCTGGCTGGCTGGCTAGCTATGCATCTGATCTGCTGCACTGAAGTGAACAGCATTTTTAGCAGTGCTGTGCTATCAATGTGACAAAGGTACTTGGCATTCTGTACACAAGACTTTCACAGTACAGTAGGTTTGTCAT
>JAAAJZ020237553.1:0-17596 GCA_010015985.2 Actinopyga echinites
AAGTTGGGACGACTACTTACTCCCTTTAAGACTCAAGCCTTTGTTTCCACATGACTTTGCTTGTAATTTTGACTTCTATGTGACAAACACCTCATGATGTCATCACCAAACAATGTTTAGAGTTTGGACTTTGGAGACAAAGAAAATAGAAGTATTTCATTTCAAGAAATACATTACATCCAGAGGATGTGCTGAAGTAAATGTGAGACAGTATCAATTGTCTTTATGTACCGACCAGAATCATCTAAAGCCATGAGTATCCAGTTTTGCTCTCCGGGTATCAAGGGATCTAGATCCCTCTCTAAAGTAAAATTTTTTCGTGGAGTTGAAGGGGGGGGGGGAGTGGAAAGGTTTGGAATGCTGGCTTTAACCCAGTCATACAAGTTAACAAAACTTTAGAATCACTACCCAAAGCAGCGAAGGAAGTTCTTGCATTGAAAAGACTTGAAAAGGAGCAATATTTATTTCAAAATAGGAAAGGATGACTCCATTACCTCCACTGGAAGTTGAAATTTCAATGATTTTAAGAGTATACTGTTTCACTCTACATGCCCATGTGAATGCCAACTTTCCTTCTTTGTTTTCCAATAAATGCATGACCCACAGAGCAAAGATTTGTTTGATACCATCACAGGGTTTTGCTGGTATGTAAAAAGCCATACTGCCAGGCACGCAGGAAAATTTAAGTTGAAACATTCTAAACTACTCCAGTGGTACAAAATTGAAGTGTGAACTCCACATTGTATTTTGCAATCCATTTTTCCTTACATCAATATTCTCAGCCAGTAGCCAAAAATCCCTTTGGTCATTTGGGGGTGAATATTGATGCTGGGAATATGAAAAAAATTTGAATTGTAAATGTGCTCTCAAAATACTCTAACATCTCATAGAGGCAGACCTGATGACTCTCAGGATTATAACTGCTTTAGTTGTATTTCGATTGAGCAGAACAAGCCTTGCATATATTTTCTGCCAAGCTACTTGTTTGATGAATGATTCCAGGCAATCTTTTACTTAATTCCATGAAGTCACTTTTATGGCTCTGGTGAATTGAAACCATCCTAAGCCACATACCAAGACAGGTTCTAACCGAAGTATTAAATATTATCCTGTTGCACAACATTTTTATTTTTTGGTAATGTTCACACCTGGAAAGAAATATTTTTACATATAGAGATTACAAAATTTGCTTGTTTCTGCATCAGGGGCTGGATACACCAAGAATTACATAAGTTTTTGCTTAAGTCAAATTATTAAATATTATCCTGTAGTAAAACACCTTTTTTGGGGGGGGGGGGGCTAATGAACAACACCTGGAAAGAAATATTTTTACATCTAGACATTAGAATATTTGCTTGTTTCTGCATCAGGGGCTGGATTCACCAAGAATTGCATAAGTATTTGCTTAAGTCAAAATATTTACCTATTTTGTAGCACTTTCTTCAAGGGCATTTACAAAACTAACTAAAGCTACTCATGAAGATTCACAGTCTATCTGCCTTATATGAACTGAGCCAATCCTGTACATGACTGCATCTATATAGTATTGTAACATCTTTAGCCAATCACTTTTTCACTGTTGAATGGATGATCTAGTTGTCCACTCTGCTTCTATGTTCAATCAATTGATGGCTCTGTGTCGCACACTACTGTAGATGTTCTTCACATGACATCATTTTGGCCGTCAAACTTATCGCAGAGTCTGCGTTACAAGTATACGTGTACAAGGAACATAGATACCCACAGATACAATTGTAATTAAATGGACGCCTGGCAGTCAAAATTTCTAAAAATAGATGCGCAACGCAGTGACGTAGGTGAAGAACCGCTATACCACAATATGCTTCAGAATGTGTTGCTATGGCTCTTTGCACAAGTTTACACCAACCCTAAAGCTTGTGTAAAGTTACGCAAAATTCTTAAACACTTTTCCTTTCACAAATGACAAGTAAACAAGATACCCTGCGTTAAGTCTGACTTACCTACCTTTATGTGCGCAAGTTTCCTTTCTGAGTCCAGCCCTTGATGTGAGTTCATCTACTACACCTACAGCAGTCCTTACACAGAAAACAGAGTAACATAAACAGCACAAACGGCTGTTTCATAATTTCATAGCAAGTTTCAGGTGACTGCACAAGCACTTTAATTTGTATCTTATTTATTTCCTACACCAATTTAATGAGGACAGAACAGATTTACAGAGGCAGGCCTGAATATTTAATCCCATCAGATATGTGCATTTTATCAATAAATCTATTTCTTGCACTGCAGAAATTTAGAACAATTAATGAGGGCAAAACTGTACTAGAAAAGCAGGCCAGTATATTAAATCCATATCAGATAAGTGCATTAGGATATTTAAATATTACCCTTGGTAACCTAGCATTTCAAAGAGATGACAGAAGAAATGATTCAACACTTAAGTATTTTCAATCAGATCTGAATTCCATGTCAAATTTAACAGCTTATTCAAACAACCAATGTTTACCAATGTAAAAGGAAAATACATAGCTTTGAGAGAAACAAGTGCCTAAAGAAAAATACATGTGTTTTCACCTGGGAAGTGAAATTTTGTGTAACAGCTTGTATAAAACTGTGAACAGTTTGTGTAAAATTTTTAGTTCTGTACAATTTGATCACATCATTACATCTCTGCATTTGACAAATGGTGAGAAATACTTCATCCCCCATCAGTAAAAAAAAAAAACAAGAACTGTAGATGTATAGAAAGGGAATAATAGTAGAACCATGGACAATTAAACTAATACCTTACAAAATGTAGTAAGTAGGATTTTTAAAAATCCTTCCCTATTGAAATTGCAACTGCTGTATAAACAGTTAGAACTTCACAAGGCACAAGCCATACACCTGGCTGTGCATTTTAATGACAGCTGTATTATTTTCCCTCCATTATTAGAGCTGTTTCTTCCTCCTTTCTGTACAGTTGCTAATCGACAAATTTTAATTGTCAGACAGCTTGCCTTGTGTAAAGAAAATCTCAGTTCCACAATGCATCATCGCTGCAGAAGACGCACTGCTAACTCCGTCATCCCAGGCGATAATGCAGCAATTATGCAACCGACCTACCATGCCTAGGCTCCCAAATGAAATTTCAGATTTAATCAGCCAGCCATCAGCAGCTCCATACAGCTATCAACTACTTTCAGAACTGCAATGCAGTGTAATGATGGCCTTGTCAGATCCCCAAAGGCAAGCATACAGTATATAGCTCTTGTATGTTAACTTTGCTTCAACTGAGCTTTTTGGATTCCTTTTCCAATTATCTTACAATGTTATTTATGAACATAGATGGCAAGAGTTATACTTGTTTGGAATGAGAGCATCAAACTACAATTTGCACGTTATGTAATCTACATAGAAAAGGGGTGCTTGTTAAAGTTTCTGTGAAATTTTTGATGCTGTGTCAACTAAACATTTACCAATCTAGTCATAAGTATAACCTAAAAGGAACACTTTCATTTTAAGCAATTTTGTTGTTAATTACAGTTTACCAGCCCTTCAGGTACAATTTACATTAATCTCCAATGGGAAAATATAAACACAATCATCACAGCAACTTTTTTCTTTTTTTCTTTTTTTTTTTGACCAAAGTTTTCATACTGTACTATAGTATTGATTTAAATAACAGTGGGGACCTTCTAGGTATAAGGCTTTTCACAACTGGCTGTGGACAATGTCTTGAGTTTCATTGGAAATATCTGTGGTGGCACTTGGATGGATAAATGGTTTGAAATCAACCTACATGCCCTTCAGCATTACTAATTCTGTCACATGATCTACGAAGTACATAGCATGTTCTCACAATTTAAATCAAAGGAGTTGTACTACTACATTTCCCCTTCCTCTCAAGACTAAATACCAAATTCAGGTATCACTTCTCAAACAAACTTTGACTGTCAATTTACTAGCATCAGTTTTCAACTGGCAAAACAAGCATCAAGTATTTAAAGAGCACAGTATATTCAGCTACCTTCACCTAGGGGATAAATGCTAGGGTGCCTGGTCTCAAATCACACTTGAGACCGGGCACCCTGCTTTTATCCCCATTAATACACACCTCCAGAAATATGACTAAAGAGCCTTAAAAAAGAAACTTTTCGAAAAAAGTTTTGAAGATCACTTTTAAATTCTCCCAAGTATTTTTCTGACCTGTTATGACATAGTGCATTAGTATTTACAACTCGAGCTGAAGCAGACGAACACTTTGAACCCCAGATGACGACCGCTCAGGAGCGATTTGCAGGCATTTACCTGGGATAATATTGAAAATATACCCTGGTATTCGATTCATGTAACATTACTCACGTCTTCGACTCCTTGTGCTTACAAAACTTACCTTTAAAGTTAAATTAATAAGGGTGAACAGCAGCTAGAGTGATGACGTCAAGCGTAAGCATTAAAAGGTGGCGACACTGTACAGTATCGTACCACACAAACAACACACAGTTGCACGCTTCCGATACGAAGAAACAGCAGTGCACAGATTAGTACATAACATTACACATGATAAGGGGAAGAAATAGACGCGTTCCTTAATAGAGCGTGCAGTAGTAGGCCCTGCGCGTTTAATAAACACACAGGAAATGCATTTTGTGCGTATTTCATGTGCATGCCATCAATGTTGTTTCAATTCTCCTAACTGTCAAGAGGCCGGTATCAAATGTCATTTGAGACTGGTATCAAATGCCATTTGAGACTGGTCTCAATGCCATTTGAGACCAGTCTGAAATGAATTCAACCCATCAGAATGCAGGAAAACAGTAACAGTGTTTATGAATGTGGCATACAATCCTTCAGTGCAATAAGATATACTTCGCAAACATCTCTACAAAACCATGTTAACAGTGGCAAGACCAAGTTATTTTCCCAACAGGATGGGGAAGAGGGCAAGAAACCAACACCCCCTCTGGTATTGCTATAGATCTCATCAACACTGTTGATTCCATGATACAGTATCCATTAACCACTTCAAATGATCCACACGTCTAGTCAAAGTCACATCTACCTTAAAATAACTACTGGTCTGTAAGGGTGGGGAGGGGTGGGGGTGAAGAACATGGACTTTTCCTCTTAGATGGCAAGAAGCAAAGAGAGTCATTGCTCTTCTCTCATCCATCCCTAGATAAGTCTATGGGATATTTCACTGTTATTAGATAAAAGGAAACTTTTCCTCTGATTACTTACATTACTTGGAAGTTATTTGTGGTTCCTCTGTGATCCAGATCATGTGACAGACTGCCCACCATTAAGGCCATTATCTCCAAGTCACTCAAGATCTTACTTAGCCCACCACTCTGCAAGAAAAATGAAGGAAAGGTTTACATAGGATTGAAAAATAGGAAAACATATGCAAGAAATTAAGGGTAGGCATATATCTGACTGCCACAAATACTGGCTACACTGTGTAGAGTGTAGAGTGAGACATGAAGATATATAATTGAGGTAATAGCAAGTGTTATCCATAGGTTTCAAACCAGTACCACACTACATATTACCCACCTGACATATTGTTTCTCTATTCAGTACATTTTCTGTCGTTGAACTAATGTCTATCAGTGATAGAAGTTGCAACTTCTCAATTATATTGCATAATTAGCTTAGACTGTCTTGCCTCCTAGCCTTAGCAGCTACCCTCAGCTTAGTGGAAAGGGGTCTCTACAAGTTTATGATCATGGCCAAAAAGGAACAATAATTAAACTTTTGGCATGCCATTTACTATATAGCACCCTTGTGCCATACATTTAGTTTTAATTGTTAAGGTCATAGTGGGCTACACGTCATCTGTGGACCACCAGTAAGAGAGGACCTAGCTAAGGGTCTCAAATAGTCTAAGTGCAGAACTGACACTGTGCAGTCTCTTGTTTAGATACTCCTTTGCCATCTTTAATGTAAGACCACTTTGCATCCTTCTCCATTCAAATCTACACACTCTCACCTTTAACATGGCAAACATGGTCTGTGTTACTGTGAATGCATGTCTCCAGTTATGGTAGGTTACATTGCGGTAATTTTTGCGAACACTTAACAGCCATCGGCACAGGTTCTGTGAAAACAAAGAAACAAAAGTCACTTTTATACAGCAGCAAACATTAACATATCCCTGCATGGCCTTTCCAAGCAATCATTTCTCCAGCTTCTACCAGTTTTTGTCTTAAATTATGAGAAGCAAAACCAATAATTACTTTTATCAGTTAAAGTTTCCAGTAACAGATACTAAGATTAAAGTTAAGAAGGACATGGAAAAGCTAACACCAATCTTGTGCTCCAATGATCAAAACATTCTCTTCAAAAGATATCTTAAACTAATGACTGAGAAGAATTATACATGAGACATAAAAAGATTGGTTTCTTTTGTCAGGCCTCTCAAACTTCCTGTCCTTGATTTAAACCCTCACAGCACGCTCTAAACTTTTGTTGATATAAACAGTTTTGCAATATATATATATATCAACCAGTCCATAGACCATGAGCATCAGCTGCTATACTGAAGCACATGTTTACAACAGACATACCTGAACTCTATTCAGATTATAAATTAGACCCTCATCTCTGGCCACACATCTGACATTATTAATAAAATATAGCATTATTGTATTACACAGAATAAAATGGAGAAACCGAAGCAGTACCTGTGTCAATAATTTATTTTACTCCCATCTACAAGTGTACAAGTCATATATCAAGAGCAGTACTTATTATTTTCCAGATTTTATGATGGTAAACAGCACATAAGAAGGTTGAAGTGACACAAATTTGAGAAAAAGCCTATTTTTTTCCCACCTTGAAAAACAACACAAGAAAATGTCCAAAAGGCTTTACGTCCCGATTTTAGTGATCATTTGAGTTGATTTTGTAGAATATTTTGGCTTTAACACATTTCTCTACAGTTCTAAAAACAGTTGCTTCAGTGCTTCAGTATTTAATAAGAAATAACATCTGCAAAAGAATGAATTCTTGGAATCCAGGCTGTTAAGTTTGGTATGCTTTGTGACACTTGCAGTTTAAATGGACTTGGACTCGTACTTCTATTTCATACTTGTGAAACCATCATTTGTACTCATTTATTCGTTTTTAATCATTCTCACAGATTTTTGATGTGAGCAAGTAGTGCTAATGTAAGTCTTGTTCTTGAGGCTATGAAAATGTATGTAAAGTGCTTGCATTCATGACACTGTATTGGTACTACTGTACAAGTCTTTTCACAGTCGAAAGTACAGATTAGGCTTTCAAATGGACCCAGATTCCAAAGAAGGGTCAAAATTCTCACTAAAGAATGGCAGAAGTAGGAACTGGTGAACGATAAAATAGGACAAAAGTGCAAAATATGTAGGTTTAAGGTATAGTTTCACCAATATTCACAGCATCACTGGAATCTACAAGACATTCTTCCTTTATTTACAGTAGTGCTGGCTGCTTTAGCACTACATTTTGAGAAGTGGTTAGTAAAAAAAGGAGGATAATGCAGAATTTTGAAAAGTAAGTAAAAGTAGGAGGTAGATTTAAAAGCAAGACCAGCAAGAGTCACTTGACAGCCCCACTCCGGAATTGATAGGTGCAATATGGGAAGAAAGTAACACTAGTTACAAAAAAAACATGCTTGCAACTGTATTGCAACTCACGGTATTGCAAATGCTATGCAACTGCTTGAAGCTAGTGCCATCTAAAATGGGGTGGGAGTGTGACGCAGACAGTACTAGCATGCTGCCTTGCCATGTTGGTCTGTGTTGTACTGCATTGTACTGTGAATGGTCTGTAAACCGAAATGTGCAACTATTCGCAAATCATACTGTGTTGTGCTGCGTCGACTGGCAAACGACAGCGAATGTGTGCAGCACGGTCGGAGCCTGAGCTGCGACTGGGAATGCAACATATGTGGGACCGTTTTGCGATCTACTGTGATTGTTTTGCGATGTACTGCTACTATCAGTGCATGTTTGCAGTCAGATGGCATCATACTGCTAACATGTTAAGACTTGTTCACAGTTGGCTGCAATCAGGCACAGTGGAGACTAGGGACTCAGCTGCAACTGACGTAACTAGTCGCAAACTCATTGCAACTCAATGGAGTCTACACGGAGATGTAACAAACATTTGCATTATGACTCAGTTGCAAGGTGACGCAGTAAGTAATATACTATAGTGTGACTGGGGCAAAAAAGAGCTTGCGATTAAGGCTGGTGAAAATTTCAACTATCGGGCCAATCATGTCATAAAATCTTTTCCTCTAAAAGAGACAGCTACAGAGTCACTAGCCTATAATATCTGCAAAATGATCATAGCTGTGTGACTGCAATTGTCATCATCACATTCTCAACTGTGCAGAAACATTACCCAAAACACAAAATGGCTAAGACACTTTACCCAGATGCAAGAGATTGCTGATCTGAAGTTCTAATGGATGGTGACACAACTTAACGTACTGGTTACACCTCTATGTTCTGACATCTCGTTGTTCCGACGTCTCTATATTCCGAATGTGTGCATGAAGGACACTGGTAGGATGCGAGCTTGTTCTAACCTAATACACTAACCTCAATGCAGACTTTTCGAAACACAGAGACGTCAGAACAAAGAGACGTTGGAATAGAGAGCTGTCCCCGAATGTACCAGTGCTATGGCTGAGTGGATAAAGGCAGGGGGAATTGGAAGCAAATAGGCTTAGCAGCCCAGAGGTTTGGGGTTTGATCCCTGGCTGGGTCACAGAAAAGTGGGGTTTCACCCACGAGTGATCTAATGTTTTTCCATCTGAAATGACTTCTAAATCAAAATGACTCCAAATTTGATCTACAATGTTGAGTTGGAAGCCACCTGACTTGAAACAAAAGAACTGTCTCGAGGCCTGAATCAAAACTAAATGTCATGAAACACAAAGAGACAGTGTTTACAAAATTCCACTAAGCCTTTTTTTCATGGTCAAAGATATTCCAGTAATACTCAGTTTTTGAGAAGTGAATTCAAAGCTGTTGGGGGAGACCTCCCTGTTTTAAATATTACTTATTTTATCCCTTCAATTTTTTCCCTTTCCGATTTTGACCCAAATTACCCCTCCACGACAACACTGCATACTCTTGAAATTTTATACACACACCTCATAATTTATTCTAAATTTGCTGACAAGATCCACTTCCAGAAACATCCTGAGGCTGGCCGTGAGGGTTTCATCCTCTGTCATCCCGATTTCACTGAATTTAAACTCTTGCAGGGCAAGCTCCTGACATGATGGTACTGGAACTTTCTGTTGAAAGATACACAATGAATGGTAAATCAGGGTCATCTGTTTGAAGCAACTGACCAGTCCATATATTCAATCAACTTGATTCATGTTCTTTGGTTAATATAGACATAATCAAGCTAGACTGCAGTATGGCCAACTGCTGTTAGGCTGTTGTGCAAAATGGTCTACCTGTGCTTTTTTGTGGTCTGTTTTTCTGCACATTTAATACCATTTAATATGCTTACTTCCCATGCAAATCAATATTGTTAATACTACAGAGCTTCTGAGGGTTAGCCCCAACAGCCAAACCAGGATGTTGCCCTCGGACCCCATGCCCTGAGGGGAGCTCTTCGGTCTTCGTAGTTGCCTCCAGTACTGTTGGGTGAGTTGTCTTCTGTTTGCTCCTGTTTATTTCTTCTGCATAGTGCCCAGTAGTCACCCACATGTGCCCCCTTAACAAACCTAGGGCCACCACTGAATACAAGCTATACAGCTGACTATGAAATATTACTTTATACAGCCATTCAATCTCCTTTTGCTCTCGCAGCTTGGCTACAGCCTCTGTCCATCAACTTTGACACCATACTTCATACCAGGGGAGAAGGAAGGAGAGCACCAAAATTTCCCACAAAGCCCCAAACTCTGTTATGCTCAAGTTAAAGGGGCTGTGCTTGAATTCTATTATTGCTAAAACAATTGTGCTTAAAGGGCACTTATGATACTGTGGGACTTTTTAGAAAAGAGCAAAGCATTTCCAAGTTTACCAAAGTTTCGCTTAAACACTAAAATTTTCTTCAATTCACTGTTAGCCAACCAGGTTAGCCTCACTTTGCCCATCTGTGTTTTATAATGGTCTGGCCTTTGCATCTAAGTATTTCAGGGTACACCAAAAATGCCTAGCAATAAATTAGCTGCATTACACAACATCATAGGAGAACATATTCTAAACAAAAAAACTGAGCAAGAGTTCCCCCTCTGCTGTTTTAATACTCCTTGTCCATGATTCTTACCTTCAGACGGACAGCTTCTTCTTGAGGTGCTGTGGCATGATATGATAAAGTCTGTGGGTAGATGAAGAAAAGAGAACAGTTGATCATACTTTCATAGCCTCAGTAACAGTTCATGTATTACTTACTGTCTTATTACCTAGATAAGGATGATGGAGAAAAGGAAATCTACTTTTCAAACATAAAATACAGATGAAAGAAAGGAATCTGCAACTGAATCTTACAAACATTTGGAAGCTACCACTTTTCTTTCTCATGCTTTCGCCAAAACTGGTTTGGGAGTCTATGAGCTCCGATACTTACCTCCTATTTACATATGTATTACCCTGGCATATTTTGAATCATTTTCTATGGGACTGATAAGTTTCAAATTTGAAAAACTTTCATTGTTACTTCACCTCACATAATGAAATGCTTACACCATGAAGTCGTAGATTCATAATAGCTTAACATGCCACAAACTGTTCATGACATTGATTTTCCATCTGCTAAAACGAGTTCAACATCAGAACCCCACTACAGTTAGTTTTTAGGTGGAGCTATTAGCATCATCCTTCAGCCAGAATGACCTAGCATCCTAGGCTGTATTGCTTGATCCCCTACATATGTGGTACACAAACATTACTGACTCACATGGGGTAATATATATCGACACAGGGTCCCACCATATAAAAGAGCCTGTACATGGGGTATATAAAGTTTCAAACTCTACTGCCAAAATCTGTTTATCACTGCTCACTGCTGAGTGCTCAGGAATAAATCACATGAAACCAACCCCTCCCCATACCCTTTTTTCAGAAGAAGAGATTTCAGAAAATCCTAAACTTTTAATAAATTTATACTTAAGTGATTATAAAACTACCCATCTACTTAAGATATCAAAGGCATCAACTTCTTGCTAGAGGAATTACGTCAACCTTGAGCAAAAAGTGAGTGCAGGTTACAAATATTAGGAAGGGCTTAGGAGAGTTTTCCCTTAACATCGGAAGGACTTCCAGGTGGAGAGGGCAAGAAAGCGGTTGCTAGATATTGCTTTGATCTGTCAAGGAGCTAACGCAGGCCATGGCTACTTGCTTGTACTATGGCTACTCAGAGGCTCCTGTTATGGTAACAGAATAAAGTACAAAAGAACCTTTCCAAACATACACAATCAAGTCTGGACAGCCATTTGCCACTCTTTGAAGATGCAATTGGTGTACTTAAAATCTGATACAATCTTTCCTACAACATACAAACGAATATTTCAAGGTCTTGACTTAATGCTAACTTGAACCTCTCTGCAATGTATTCTTACAATTTCACAAAAAAAAAGGCAGAATGCTAAACAGAAAACAGAAAACACTAAACACGAAACAAGTCGTCCATGTGCGTTGGACAAAAACAAAGAGCAGTGTTTTGCGAAACACTACAGACTGAAACAGTCCTTTTGTCAAAGATTGTTTAGCGAAACAAACATGCTTGTATCACGAAACAATGTTTTGTTTTTGTCCAATGCACTCGGATGTCGTTTCATGATTTTTTGTTTGGCGTTTCGTGTTTTTTGACGTCCTTGTGCCTTTAGCTTAAAACGATCCACTGAAGTATGAAGACAATATATCATGGCAGAAATGAGGAAAAATGTGAATCTGTTGATTAGCTGTCACCCATGAATAACTCTCTTCTTGAAAAGGCTGCAGCAATTTGTGTCTGTTAAATTCATCACCATCACAAGTGATTTAAGCCAACTATGTGATAGTTAACTGATTTCAGTCCTGTGATCATCATTATGTGTCTGGCGATATCCACCACGGATAACTCGAAAACTAGACTTTGTCTCTCAGACTACATTATTTCAAAGTCAAGACAAGTTTCTATTATCCAGAGGTGCTGATGACAGTTTCTTCATGTGCTCTAACTTTTTGGGTTAACCAGTTCCAAATCTGTCTCAACAGCATTAGGTGACTTTAAACAAACATTACAATATCCTCCCTGAAATATTAACATAGTTCTCTACCCATGTGCAAAAAGACGGCTATTTAGGAACCACTTTCTTGAGTCGTACATCTCATCTGGCTTTCAACATAGATCTCCCACCAATCTTACCATTTACACAGAGACCATGCCTAATGTAGGGTGGGTGAGGCTTGAGTATGTGATGAAATACAGACTCATGAATGTTTCGTGCTTTGACAAAGGGAGACAGACTGCATGGCGCTGTCAATGCGTGACTTGTCGAAAGAGACAACTAGATGAAAGTTTCAATCACTTTACAATCTCTCACTGTTCTGTGTGTCATGCCACATGGTCGTTGAAGAAACCTGACAGAAAAAGTGGTAACGATAGATTGACTCTATCAGATGCACAAATCAGACTTTATCTGTCCCTTCTTGTTAATGTAATGATACTAATCAAACCAAAAGCCATGTAAAATCCTTGAGGGAAGCTTCCAAGAAGAAAAGGTGACTTCAAAACCATACATGATCTGAGGTATGGCATGATACTCAATGCACAGAGCAAAAATTGATCTATTCCAAGATCAAAGATTTCTGAGAGCAAATTTGCTAAAAGTAAAACTACAAAGGGATATGAATGATGGCTGATGACAAGCATTACAAGTAACATCTCTTAGACTTAGGTGGTGAACAGCTTTGCTTATACAAAAGACATACTTAAATGTAATGAAACTTTCTGTTGCTTTAAGCAACCAACCCACTTATTTAGCAGAAAATTTCTGCTATCAATCAATTTGTGTTTACGCAAACCTCTCTCATCACTTCATTTATGAATGATACTACGCAAAATCCTTCTAGACAAAATAATCCTCCCCAAAATCCAGTGAAAGGTATAAAGAAGAAGGTCCTAAAGATGATTAGGAGGTCCATAAGGATGAAAATCTTCAGAGCTAAATTCTACTGAAAGCTTTGTTATCCACTGGCAATGAAGCAGGGGGATTTGAAGTTAGCAGAGATGTCAGCTATAGGAAATCAAAACACATTGCCAGTTGTTTTTCTGCAGTTGATGGCACTGTTCATATGTGAAGTAGGTGAGGTAAGTAGGAGCGAAATAGATTGTTATCACACACTTGATAGGTTTTTGCTTAAAAACTATTGACACTCTCAAACATATTTAAAATGGTAAAATTCTAAGTGAACGTACATACAGTACCATTATACTGTATGCAATTTACTTGTCTGGTATACAGTATACATTTTCAGTCACCTTGAAGGCGCCAGTCATCTTGAGGACCCATTCAGAGCTACTACATCATGTGCTTCTGAATTCATGTGGAATGTTTACACTCTATTTTCACACAAGTGTTGCTTCCTTTCATGCATAAAAATCAAAACCAACATTTTCCCCGAGTGTACGTGCCCTTTCTCCTCAATGTTTGTAATAGTGCATATATACCAGTTCTAGCTACCAGCAATTTTACGCTAGCTGTTTTTTTCTGTTTGTTCTTAGAACTGTGTATGTGGAGACTATTAATTGGTACATAAGGTATAAATCTCCATTAGGACATATAGCTAACATCCCCTTTAATTTGAGTATAGCTTGGTTGTCACGTGCAAGATGCAGTCACTGTCTTCATACATGTGTATGAAATGGTTGCCCAAGACTGTGGTATGTGAATTCATCTTGTTGAACATGCAGCACTGTGAAGTGCAGCTCTATTCATATGGGATGACATTCTCATCCTTAGGAAATACACCAGCTTGTTACCAGACCATGATCAAATTTGCCGTGTTAATGTACTTATCATCAAAATATTTTCCCGGCATCCTGACCACACGTCAACCTAGTCATGAGTGAGTTATCAGATGACCGTAAAATCATCATGTAAATACTTCCATCATTTTGATGAGGTCATGTTCAATTGCCACACCATTTACTGCAGGTAAAAACATACAGTTCCTAACATCCTAACATGGAAATGTTGTAAAAAAGTGGCAGCAAAAGTTTGCCGACAGTTTCATGGTGCACTTGTTATCAAGATCACTTGGCAGAAGAATCTTGATAAAGGCAACTCGCAGATGGCCATTGTGCTTCGTCCTTATCAAGGTAATATCATGCCATGTGGACATGGGAATCACATCTCAATTAAAACCTGTTCTTCTGTCTCATCTTATCATTCATCTCAATGAGTCACAGAAAATGCATAAATATTTGAATTGGCCTTGAAAGTGCAGTATAACAAGCCCTAATCAACAATTTGATATCAAACATATGTTACCAACATTTATTAAAAAGTAACAGCATGCACTTTTCTGAGTTACATGTGCAAAAACAACTCTACATTTAAATTAATCTCTGGGTTTGCATGAGGAGATTGCGTAGGCTTGATTCTAGTACACAAGGAGTCAACTCAATCCACATTTGTAGGTCACTACTGCTTGTGTTTCATTTCCTGTATACATGTACTTTCTAGTTAATTTCATGCAATCACTATTGAACTTCATATCTCCAAGAAGGAGAAATGTGATATCAAGGTTTGATACCTACAGCCTAAATTATTAGAGTAATTGGTGCAGAGAATCACTACTAAGGAGGCTCAAAGGAGTCAACTAACTGTGACATCCTGAAAGATTTCCTGAAAGATGGCATCAACTCTTCTTTGCAACTCTTTACCGTCCACATAATCCTTTGAGACACAAGTTCAGGGAGTTGTCTTTGATATATCTACAGATGACGGTATATCTAATGTACATACGAAGGCAGCGAGGATGAAAAGGGGCTAGCCTTGAATGTAACTGAAGTCTTTACCACTCAGAGAAGATAACCAATCATTAGCAGGGTTGCTAGTACCCTGATCATCAAAGTACAGTTGTACTTTTTAAAGATTAATTGATCAACGATTTTTTTCCAACTTCAAAAAGTAAGTTATATGGCATAAAGTTTAGAAGAAATCAAATATTTTTCCAAGGAGGCAAGCACTGAGCCATCCCCGATATTTTAATCCCCATATACATATTTACATTACCTGTTCGCATCTTTCACACTATTCTATAGTGCATTTCCATTATACCAGCGCTCGCCGCGAAGCTCACAATAGTTACACCATAGGCACTACTCCGTATTGTGTGTGGGAATTTTCCAACAAAAGGAACACATGTTGGCACTCATACATGTGGGGTATACAATAGCGCGCGTGTAACGTTCATCTAGGCTAAAGACCGCCCGTCCCGGTATTTCTTGGCTCTGCATTGAGATAGTGGCGCTGGGTTCGTTCGTAATAAGGATGGCACGTTGAATTACCTTCACGACCAAGGCCATTGTGTGACGATACTTGTCTTTCGTGGTCTTATGTGTCTTTCTTGCAATAGAAGACAACAATGTGTTTTCCTGCGTTAGTGTCAAACTGTCTTTCCTTGCAGGTAGAGCTACTGCATGCGGGCGGCCGTCGCTGGGCCCGGCGACCGCACAGAAAATACGGATTTACACCATAACAAAAGGATCTGCGGCGGCGATGAAGGCGATTTTCGTTCCGTCATTCTATTCGGGGTATTGAATTAATATTCTTCTTAAGATTTTCTTCAAGTTTTTTTTTTTTTGACGGTTTACTGAAGAGAAGCACATGCTTGGTACGAGTAAGCATACCTTGTCCTCTGAGGCAGGGAAACCCGCAGTTTAACACATTGCTTGGTTGGTATATATCGTCATATGACGGCTGTTGAGTTCCCACACATATTAACGTGTTAAGCTGGGGCGTCACTCAGTGGGTTGGCTTGTTCAAACAAAATGCCACTCGGCTCTTTTAAGAGGACAGTTCTGAGGGAGGAATAATTAAATGTAAAATTTAATGTTCATGAAAGAATATATGTGCATTTAAAATTTTTAGAAATATAAGACGAAATCTCTACGCCGGAAAAAGTTGAAGAACCGAGCGTTGCGGTCGACGCAGTATCCTCCCTCGAATTAAAGTAGAAGGAAATCTGGTCACGTGTTAATGAAGCTATTGTTTAAGCCATCGAGATTCAGACCTCGAAGTTTTTGGTTTAATTTTTAGCAGATTGAATTGCGTTCTGTACATTTAGACTCGTTATAATATAAATCACTTCAACTCGGGATATAGAGTTCAAACAATAGAAGGAAGGTTAACTTAATGCTGTACTTCTCGCCAACAGGGATGAGTAAACCAATCTGTAATTTGCACACGAACTTGACAGCTTAGGCTTAGATTAGCCAGCCGTTTTACATTTTGACAGCGTCAAGAGTATAGTATTTCAAAAGAAGGTTACGCGTAAATTATTCTGATTTGTTTAACCGAATTTATTGGACTTAAAAGAAGAAGAAGAAGAGGAAGATGAAGAAACCCACAAAAACAGACGGAAATAAAACGGCACTCGGTAATGTGGTACTTCTAGGCAGGCACTTATTTCGAAATTAACAGTTTTAAGTAAATTTTGTTTTTGTTTTCGTTCAGAATAATAAGACCTGTATTTTACAAATGACAGTTACTTCATTTAATGATAAATATATATATATATATATATAAATAACAAAAACACGAAGTTCCTGTAGATTTACCTAGTTACCTGTTAAAATTAGACGTTTCGGATAGATCTGCTATCAGTTTTTGTCAGTTTCTGTATCTATATATATATATATATATATATTATGTATATATATATATGTATATATGTAGTTTCAAGTTTCTTGCATTTGAATAATATATATATATATATATATATATATATATACATACACTTGTGATAAAAACAAACACTTATAGAAAAGGAGTTACCACAATAGCGAGAGACAGTGGTGCAAACAACAGGCCCAATCGATGCCGTAAACGCCGGCCTGTATTGAGGTTGTCCATGGGGGAATTGTCCATGAAGGGGAGGGTTAAGTCTTAAAGCTGACCTAATGCTAGGCCTATGTGTGCGTATATGCAGATTTACATTTACTCAAAAAAGTTTACTATTCCAGGGAGTTAATCTCCCGAAATAAAATATATGTGACTGCTTATGACGTGTTACCTTTTTTTCCCCCTTTTCTGTAATTTTCTTCATTTGTCTTCTTTCTGTTCGTTTCTTTTCTATTAAGTTTATTATATTTATAAAATATAGCGATATTATATTTCTATTCTATTTATATTTCTATATACACTCCATTCCAAAGGTCAAAGTTTTCCTCATTAAAGAGCACAGATGCACTGCACATAGGCGTATGGACCGGGGGCAGGGGGCAAGCCTCCCCAGTCGATTTTTTTGGGGGGGGGGGAGCGGTGCAATTTTTCGGGCACATCGGAAAGCTGACTAAATTATTTTGCATGGTAAAAATTGGGAATTCCAAGTGAAAAATTAGAGAGTGAGGGGAAATTGATCGAAACATTAGGTCACAACCTCGTTTTGCTCCAACTTTTAGATGCAGG
>JAAAJZ020237554.1:0-12968 GCA_010015985.2 Actinopyga echinites
AGCCACTGCACCATTGGTGCTCTTGTTTAGTGTTTGCCTTGATTGGGAGATGAAGAAAATATTGAAGAATGAGAATCAAAATCTTTTGGGGGTAGGGGTGATGTGAAAATTGTATATAAACCAGTTCAGTCTTCAGATATTGTACAGTAGAACTACATACAGCACTATATTCATCTTTATGGTGGCTTTGGACAACAGCCAAGCTAGTCCAAAATCATGGGGCATTCTATTTGCTGAAAACATGAATGTGAATGTGCTTCATTGTAATCAACTAGAAAATACAGAACTTTACATGTACATGTATGTTAGTACCCATTGTTTGCTCTTCGTTGATTGGCATGTTGTGTTTGTCCCATTAGTGCAGCATGCATTTCACATTTCTCACCTCTGTCCAGGACTAAGTTCTAAGGTTTAGCGTATACAGCATTTAGCTAAAATAATAGATATCTGATGATCCTGAAACAAGGTTTAGGCTACAAATTCCATGGCAACATTTATACTTCCTGTAAG
This sequence comes from Actinopyga echinites, assembly GCA_010015985.2. Classification (NCBI taxonomy): domain Eukaryota; kingdom Metazoa; phylum Echinodermata; class Holothuroidea; order Aspidochirotida; family Holothuriidae; genus Actinopyga; species Actinopyga echinites. The sequence continues at coordinate 511 of JAAAJZ020237554.1, forward strand.
TAGACTTCAATTTGTGGGTGGGTCCATCACTCCTCACCAAGTAATAAAATATATAACAAAAAATATTTTGTAGAAACTGAATCAGTTTTTAGAGAGAATACAGGTTATCAGTAATATTATTTTTAAATATTGAAAAATATTTTCGAAAAGCAATGAACATTTAGCGTAGTGGTAGTACATTGTGTGTCAGATGAAAGGTAGGATACCAGAAACATGATGAAAATCAGATTTCAGTCAAGTAGCGCTTCAATCAGTTCTTTTTGATGACCACAAATTGATTTTCTTTAAATTTCATTTTGGTCTTCAGATTTGAACATGAGTAACAGAGACAATTCAGACAAACCATTCCCATGTACCATTGGATCTTGCAAGCAAGTGAGTAGTTCATTTTAAAGGGGATTAGGTTTCATATCATCTTAAGTAAAAGTATAATAAGAACAGGCAAACATAAAACTGTAATGCTTCGACCTTACTGCTACAGAAGTTATGGCCAGTTTTAGTAATGTTAATGTGAACAAGGTTTTAATGAGTCAGTAATAAGATTTATGCTGTCCCTTTCTGTACCTGTACTTTTATTCTGATCTTCATGCCTTCTATCCAGTGATTCAAATGCTGAGCTTCTGCAGTATGTACACAGCCAGGACCAAATTATGCAACACTAGTGCAGATTAAACTTTAAGGTCAACAGAAGAGCTGATTATAAAATTTTATATAACTGTAGTGACTAGTTAATAGCCTCAGTTGCTTTGCTTTGTCCTGCTGCAGTTAACAGTCCTAGTGCTGAGGCCTAAGAAACAGATATGAAAGTGAGTGATAAGGCCGGGTGGGGTTGGGGGGGCGGGAGGGAGGAGGAAGAAACACAAACTGTCTGAGTGACTGTTATAATTAGAGTTTGATAGTGAAAATAGTGCTTTGAACAGAATGGCAAATTAGAAGAGTGAAAGATATTTGTTGAATGCAGTGTATCCCTGCTATGTCTCCCTTTAATACCTCCCCAACCCTACCCTTTTATAGTGTGTGACAATGACAAAAAAGTTTGTCTGCTTGCATTTTTGTTTGAAATTTAATTCTGTCAATGCATTCCATGTAAAGTTTTGTAAAATTTTCTGATAATCCAAAATTTTGAGCTAAAGTTCAAATTTTTTCTTTTGTTCCAGCGCTTTGCCAACGCTGACCATCTCCAAGTTCATTGCATGAAACATGAGATGTCTCTCAAATCCTTGGACACCCCTGTTATAAGTGAGTGTTAAATTTGAACTGTTTTGAGGGTTTGAGAAAACACTTCAACTGGAAAGGGCTCTTTTACAAGTAATCTGTAATTTTTCAACATAATAGTTATTGGCCAGTTGTGTGTGGATGAGCTGATATCAGGTAGTTTTCTTTTTTAAATCATTTGGGCATGGTCAGTACTCATGGCGGACATCTGAGAGCCCTATAGAGGCTTTCGAAGTTTTTCAAGGTTAAAGCATTTTTGCAACAATAAAACTTCAGTCAAGAAAGTGTTAAGTAAAAGATGAAGAATGTTTGATTCAAACAGCTTGATGTCAGCACTGAAGCCATCAGTAAGTATCACCATTAGCTCCAAAACCATCAGCAGTTGCCAACTTGCCACCCTCCTCACTGAAGCCATCAGCAGTTGTCACCATCAACTCTGAAACCATCAGCAGTTGTCACATCTGCACTGAAGCCATCAGCAGTCGTCACCCTCAGCACTGAAGCCATCAGCAGTTGTAGCCATCAGCACTGAAGCCATTAGCAGTTGTTGTCATCCACACTGAAGCCATCAGCAGTTTTGATCATCAGCATTGAAGCCATCAACAGATGTCACCATCAGCTCTGAAGCCATCAGCAGTTGTCACCATCAGCACTGAAGCAATTAGTAGTTGTCGCCATCTGCACTGAAGCCATTATCAGCAGTTTTCATCATCAGCACTGAAGCCATCAGCAGGTGTCACCATCAGCACTGAAGCCATCAGCAGGTGTCACCATCAGCACTGAAGTCATCATCAGTTGTCACCATCAGTACTGAAGCCATCAGCAGTTATCACCATCAGTACTGAAGCCATCAGCATTTTTGATCATCAGCCCTGAAGAAATCAGCAGTTGTCACCATCAGCACTGAAGCCGTCAGTAGGTGTTACCATCAATTGGCTCCTGATATTTGACCTGTCAGTTAACTGAAAGCATTTTCTATGTTGGTAGATTTGTTTGGTTTTAGTTCCAAGGAAAATGATATGGAAGTAAAAGTTGAAAACATTTCATCAAAAGGAAAGAAAAAGTAAGACATTCAGCACCGATGCACCAGTAGTATAGGTTTCTTGTATCACTACCTGTAAGATATTGTGCACTGATGCACCAGTTAGTATAGTATAGGATTCTTGCACCAATACCTATAAGACATTGTGCATGATGCACCAGTTAGTGTAGGTCTCTTGTACCAATACAAATGATATTGTGCACAGATCCATCAGTTAGTATAGGTTTCTTGTACCAATACCCAACAATTGTTTGCATTAAAAGGATTAAGCAGTCACCCCAACTTCGTTCTGATAATGTAGGCCCTACAATTCCCAGATTTTAAAAGTTGCCTTGTATCTCTTGTGTAAAGCCTAATGCATCCAGATGTCAATATACATGAAATGTGAAATAAACAATCGGAAACAAGTGAAATGCGAAACGATGTCTGTTTTCGTTGAACAAACTAGAAAATGTTTCACTACACAAATGTTTCGGAAATCAAGTGTTTTGGACTGTAGTGTTTCGCACAGCAACATTTTCTGTTTTTATCAACACACATGGACGTCTTTTTTAGTTTTCCATTTTTTTTAGCTCATACCAGCATGCTGGGTGTGAGCTATTGTGATTACGCGTTGTCACTCTGTCTGTCTGTCCACACTTGCTCAAAATGCTTCTCCTCCTACATGCTTTCATGGATTTCTTTGAAACTTGTTCACAAAAAACACAATGTTCTTTGGGTAGTGGCCATTTGGGGTGTTCAGGAAATTTTGGTCCAAGGTCCCATGTGGGCCCTATGGCCCATTTTATGTAATTCTGCAAAATGCTTCTCTAACAAATTTTCTTGTACATTTTGATGGTTTGTCGATGATACTCAGTTAGTGATACCTTCACTTGGTGTTCATGAATTTTTGGTCCAGGGCCCCATATGGGCCCTATGGCCCATTTTATGAAATTCTGCAAAATGCACCTCTCCCTACAGAATTTTTCATAAAATGCTCATGGTTTGTCATAATGATATTCTGTTAGTGGTACTGTACTTTCAGGGTGTTCAAGAATTTTGGGTCCAAAGTCCAAAATGGGCCCTAGGATCCATTTTGTGAAATATTGCAAATGCTTAACACTTTCCACCGATTAATGTTGAGCAGAGTTGATGGCCTGTCATATTGATGTTTAGTTAGTGATCTGTTTATGGTATTCTGGAAGTTATGGTCCAAGGTCCCATGTGGACCTTATGGCCCATTCTATGAAATTCTGCAAATTGCTTACAGATTCTCTTGTAAAATGTTGATGGAATTTCATAATGATACTGGGTTAGTGATACCTTTGGGGTGTGCAGGAATTTTGTTTCAAAGGCCCTATATGGGCCTTCGGGTCCATTGTGAAATATTGCAAAATGTTAAACCCCTCTTCCAGTTAGTGTTAAACTGAGTTGATGGCCTGTCATAATGATGCTTGGTCTGTGATCTGTTTATGGTATTCTGGAAGGATTGGTCCAAGGGCCTGTCCAAGCTCATGGGCCACATCATAAAATTTTTAGAATGGCTGTTTTTCTTGTACTTGTTTTGGAATATTTAGTAAAAGTAAGCCAGGAATATAGGTAATATTTTTGACTATATAGTGCTAATCATTAATTTAAGTATCAGGTCGTTATAAATGATTAATGCCCCTTGGTTGAAGGTATGAGCTTCTGCACCATTGGTGCTCTTGTTGGTTGAGGCAAGGAATCACAAAGCCAGCTGGCTTACTGGTTCTTTTTATTTGTATCCTGTATAGGAAATATTGTATAGTGAAGTCAAAAGTACAAGGTTTCCTAGTAAACTACACTTTGAGGCAGCCAAAAAGGTTGGGAACGTATTCTGCAACTTGCATTTGCCTGGGCAGCTGGGTGCCAGGTCCCATGCTATTGGACAGTCTGTCTGCTACACTATGCTCTGGTAGAATTCTCTTGTATTAGCCAGCACTCAATGTGGGTAGCTGGAGCATTTTGGTTACATAATACTGAGTACTGAAACACCCAGTGGATATCATTTTATACAGTAATTTGGAATGTGGAAATGACTGGAGTGTTGCTGCAACAGGTATTGTACTGTAGTCGCACATGTACCGTCTCTAAAGATTTAAAAGTTTGCCCCAAAATGACTAATGTTTGCTTTCCTATCTGTCCAGTGTCTTGTCAATATTTGAATAGACTCTCCCACAGAATTGCAGGTCAAGATTCACCAAGATTCACACTACCTTTAAGTAGGCTACTACATTCAGTGAAGTATGCCAAAGGGTGCACATAAATGCATTGTTGAGGGCACAAACTATAAAGAGAAATTGCATAACTTTCAAAAGTATTATGTTTGTGGTTTTCACTTGGCAACAGATTTGGCAGTTTTACACTTACAGTGTAATTGAATCAAAGGAAATTGCTACCATTTACTCATGATTTCATTGTTATTTACCTTTGGCTAGTTGAACTTAGTTCAGTCCATTTAACAGTACTTAGTGTAAGCGAAGTTAGCCCTTGATAATTGTTCTACAGTACAAATTTTGCAAATTAATGCGAATTTTAAACTTCAGAGTACCTACAGTTTATGTACAGCAGTAAAGAGTGCTGGTCGGTACTGACAGTACAGCGCAGTAAATACAGTAGAAATTATTATTATTATTTTTCATTTAGACACATGCATGTTGCTTGTAGGTATTGATAAGTCGTTGATGTCTCTGCAAAATGTACTGTACAGAAGCAAAGAAGTTTCGTGGGCTTTGTTTGAAATGTTGTGATGAAATGGTCACAGTGTAGACCAGTGGTCATAATTTTGAAATTACCATGTGAACGAAAAACTTTCCCGCTTTGGCTGAACCTCGGAACAAAATTGGTACAAATTTAACTTGTCTGTACCTTTTAACACTGATAAATATTGCACTTTCATCTCTTGAAATAGGTGACAATTTAGTCAGATATTTTTAGGGTAACTTGTGGGTTTTATGAAATTAGAATGTCCCTTGTGAAACTGAAAGAAGATTATTCAAAATCCCTTTTTGACTTGTGAAAGAGGAATTCCCAGTGATGTAGATATTTTGTTGAAAATTGCAGTCCTATTTAGTCCACTTCAAAGACAATGAATGAAAAAGAAAAAGACGAAAAAGTAACAATTTTAAAAAGTGAAGCTATATGTACAAGTACTGTGTCAAGATGTAAAATGTGTCAGCTACCAGTGTGGTATATTTTTCTGTACATAGGAAAGCAAGTCTGTTAAAAATGAAAGAAAAATGTTTTAAGTTTGTTTTTTCCCCTACAGGTCAACATACAGGTATATAGAACAGGATGGAATACAAATAGATAGTAGACTTCATACCATTGTACGTGGTGAAGATGAGGCTGCTATGGTAGAGTCTATAGGACTGGCAATGGTAAAGCTGCCAGATGTCCTTCTAAGACTGAAACCAGATATACTTATCGTTCATGGAGACAGATTTGATGCCCTGTCCCTAGCAGCATCTGCTGCCCTTATGAACATCCGAATTGTCCATGTCGAAGGAGGGGAAGTCAGTGGAACCATAGATGATATGATTCGTCACTCCATTACAAAGCTTGCTCATTATCATATATGTTGTACAGAGAGGGCACATAGTAGACTGCTTGCCATGTGCGAAGACAATGATAGGATCCTTCTGGCTGGGTGCACATCATATGACAAATTGCTAACAACCAACACACAGGACAGTCGTGCAGTGCTAGACAAATGGGTTGGACCAGAGAGCCAACCCAGGGACTACATTCTAGCGTTGCAGCATCCAGTAACCACAAACATTCGACACTCAATCAAGATGTTTGGGCTCATGTTGGATGCTCTCCTACAGTTTCAGAAGAGAGTGATTGTCTTGTTTCCCAATATTGATGCTGGTAAGTAGAGTCTCCCCCCTCTCCACTCCACAAAACCATAATATTAGGTAAATAAAGTGTTTTTCACAGTACATTCCCAGAATGTACCATGCATGTAATGCATACAAAATCTCAACTGGAACATACAGAGAGATTATTACTGCAGCGTATCACTGAAAAACGTGGGTACAATAGATACACACAATATTACTCTCAACATTGCATTACACAACTGTCTGCCAAGCCATGCCTTCAGTTGCATAGGTGTATATATTGAGAAAAAACTCTCCTTTACCCACATTTTGCTGTAAATCCTGCTTATATTTCCTTTTAATTGCTTAGAGTTACTCTTTGACATTCAATTGTGGCTGGCTGGAAAACGGCACACAGGATAGTGTAGTGTGTAGGAGGTTTGTCTGTACAATATGTGAACTGTATCAAGACTACGCTGTGAGAGATTACTGTACAAGGGATAGTTGCTAAAGAAGCCTTTTTCCATGAATCTGGCAATGGTTGAATTAGAATAAACTTCCTTCTTTGTAGCCACCTACTGTACACGTAGTGCAGTGTAGAGATCTTGGACCACAGTATGAGACAATGACAGACAGACTAAAACAGTTTAATGTTCATGTGCATGATTGTTTGTTCCTTATCAACATTTCCAGAGAAAGACCTACAGTTTGTTTTATCTAAAACAAACACCTGTGCTGATAAAAATTCAAGGTGCAGTATGGACATGTCAAAAAGTCCTATTATTAATAATAAATGATCCAGCCCTACCCCAGTCATTATTTGTCAAGCTGCACAAATAGTGTTCTAATTTTGTGAATTTTATACTAGTTGCCTGAAAAACCACTAAAACTTGTATCCATGTAGTAGTTGCTGATATATAGGCTATGAAAAATAAAGTGACAGTCAGCCTCTGTATAGATTGTGAACCAAAGTTGAAGAACTTTGCATATGTGCACAATAAATGTAGGCACACCCATCCTATCTACAGTATTCAAAGGGATCTGTTTGAACAAAATTAGGTCCAATCCTTCTTGCAATCAGAATTTGTTTTGTTGACTAGGTGGACTTTGGACTAGGTGGCATTTAACTGTATTGTACAGTGTAGATAGAAAATTGAAAGGCTCATGCTGATTTATTTTTCCTTCAGTGGTAAACCATTTGATTTCAGAATGATTTCTTAATGTCACTTTGTAGGTAACCGTAGCCATTTGTAGATACTTACATATTCACAGAGGGTAGTGAAGGCTTAAAGGGCATTTAGGTAGGTCCTCGGGTACCCTAGCCTTATTTGGAAACATTACTCATTATCTGTCAAATATTTTCTCATTTTCTGAACTAGAAGGGGATTTCTAATGAAACTTCACATTTTTCTAGCACTACACGCTAAGGAAGAACAGTTGTTTTAGTACCCCTGGTACACGTAAATTACTGTTAAACTTACAGAGACAGGCATTAATTTTTCCTGAGGTGAATGCATATATATCCTTCACACAAACTTTGTGACTTTAACTTGGGGGTGCATTTGGAAGAAGGGGATCTACTTCCTTGGGGTCACATGATGGACATAGTGAAGGGATGACTGAAGCCCCCAAAAGGAATTCATGAAAATTTTATTTTTATTTTTCATCACAAAATGTGAAACCTTATTGTTAACTCAAACAGGAAGCAAAGAGATGACTCGTCTGATGCGCCTTAAGGGAATTGAGACCCACCCACTTTTCCGTACGGCTAAGCACATTCCATTTGAAGAGTTTGTAATCCTGACAGCCAATGCTGGTTTGATGATTGGTAACAGTAGTGCTGGTGTCCGTGAGGCTGGTGCATTTGGTACCCCAGTGGTCAACTTGGGTTCTCGACAAACAGGAAGGGAGACGGGTAAGAGATACCTACAGACATGCTGAGAAGTAAGGAAAAGAAAATATTGTTAAGGACAAAAAAAAATTGTTGATTTTGGTGGACACAGGTGAACATGAAATAGGAAAGTTTTAGCAGGCCTAAGACGGTATTTTCAGTAGGTTCATCTTATTTGTAAATTGTGTTTTTTTCAGGCCTAGATGGTGTTGGTTGAAATCACTAGCATTCATTAGTTTTGTTCTTGACATATCTGACATTAATGTAGAATCAGTTTGATGTTCGTGTCTATGGATTTGTGTTTTATCTTATTGGCCCGCGTTCTATGTCATACTGCCCCCTGTAACTGTAGTCTTAATTGTGTCAAACAGGAAGGTAGTGGGTTGAAATTTCAGGTATTAAACAGTACATGTTTTAATTTATTTGCATACCATGAAACAGTGCAAGTTGAGTTCGCAATTTTGTGATGAAATTTTTGCTCAGTTCTCTCCAGTGTCAGGAAAATAGTGGTTACATGATATCAGTATCATTGGACAATATTTGTCATATTGTTCCAGTATTAGTATTAAGGGGACAGCTTTTACATTGTAGTTTACACTACTCTAGTTACGACTGTTTTCATCAGTTTGTTATAAATGACTGATAGTGCTGTTTTGAACAAATTAGAATAGTTCGTGTTCATTCTTTCCCCACTTAAGATTAGCCAGATTTGTTATGTTGTTGCCATGTTTTTTTTTCTTTTAACTTGCATTTCATTGCTTTTGCAGGTGAAAATGTCTTACATTGTAGAGAGGCTGATACAACTCAAAAGATTTTCCATTCACTTGAAATACAATATCAAAGACAGTTTCCAAGGTGAGACATAAAAATTTCTCAATGCTGTGCTTTCAAAGCCTCCTTCAGGTGCATGGAAAGCAAATTCTAAGCACCTGGGTGAGCATCTTCATAAAAAAAAATATTATTACATTATATCATGAAATTTAAAAAGGCCTTTATCACGTCACATAGTGTTCTGTACACTATACATAAAACATTCACAATATCTTCATTCCAAAAATCCATCCAGCCATGAGCTGTTGAAAATGTCCTCTCTGTGTTGTCATCCTTATCCCCAACTGGTATGCTGAGCACTAAGTGAGCAAAAAGGCAACAGGCAGTTTAGAGTCCTTTGTAAGACTTCACTGGGATTCCAGGTCTTCTTGTGAGGTAGATTTCCTACCACTATGCCATACAGTCCTTAAGAAAGAGAACTTGATCCCCTGTTAGTCTAGAAGATGTATATTTGTTCATTATTCGAGATAGAAAAGGCATCATTGGCTTTATAAAGAAAGGCTGCCTATTTGTCTCCCCTCTCCATTACTCCCATGGCCCACATGCATCAAAAGTACACCTCAATATGCTTTCTGCTGTAATGTTCTGCTATCATACCATAGAAAATGGAATGTTTAAAATATTTTTTTTAAAAAGTTGATCCTCTCATTCATTGAAATTTTTTGTGTAAATCCAGTTTTTAGTCACATTTTTCAAAATTCTCATTTTTGGTTAAGATGCCGAAGGCAGCTTCGTAACCTTACCAGTTGAGTTGGTGTGTGTGTTTTGGGTGTGTGTGTGTGTTTTGGGTGTGTATGTGTGTGTGTGTGTGCGTGTGTATGTGATGCCCAACCTTGTGGACCAGCAAACTCATAGTAGGAAAAGTCTGTTAGGCACCATACTTGGTAGGTATATTGGCCATAGTGTGAAGTTGTGCCCTATTGCATTTGCAGCCAATATCATGCATAGTAATGAGTGGGTGGTGCATAATGTAAAAATCTAAAAATGCCAGTATCTCCATGTCATTATGTCTGATTTGCTTCATATGTGGGCATGGTTATGTTTATAAGGCAGGAGCAAACTTTTGAGGTAACTTTAAATGATATTCGATAATATTCATGAGTGGGACCATTGCTGAAAATGGCCAAAAAAGTTTGTGGACAAGCAAACTCATATAAGAAAATGTCTACTGGGCACCATATTAGGCAGGTTTATCAGCCATAGTGTGAAGTTGTGCCCTATTGCTTTTGCTGCCAGTATCATGCATAGTAATGGTGGGTTGGGCTTAACACGAAAAACTCCAAAAAATGTCAATTTCTCCTATTCAACATGTTTGATTTGTGACATATTTGGCATGTATTTGTTATTAGGCAGTAGCAACTTCTTTGATAACTTATAATGATATTCGTAAACATTCATGAGTGGGTGGGGCCATTTATGAAAATGCCTATATAAGTGTTTGGACAAGCAAACTAACAGAAAGGTCGATCGGGCACCGCAGTTAGTAAGTATATTGGCTACATTCCTAAGTTGTGCCCTGTTGCTTTTGCTGCCAATATCATGCATATTAATGAATGGGTGTACCTCAGTCTAGAAATTGAAACATCGTGAAATCTCTTAGAGTGTTGACTTTGCATCATAGTGAGCATTGGAAAGTTAATAGGTGGTAGCAAACTTTTTGATAACATTTATCATCTTCCTCAATATTCATATTTCCTTGACAACAACCAAAAATATTTGTGGACAAGAAAACTGGTAGAGAAAAAGTCTGTTGTGAAATGACTACATGGGTACAGTAGGCATGTTGGCCATGAGATTGAAATTTTTTTCTGTTGCTTTTGTTTCCATTATCAGTCATTTTTAGATGCGTTCTGACCTATTCCATGATGCCAAAATGCACCACTGTTTGTTTGATTAATGTTTTACATTAGCTTCACTAAAATATGTATGATACTTAAACCACAAGCAATAGAAATGTACATACCAGTAAAATTCAATCAAATATATCCTTTCTGTATGAAGTTCAAATGAAAACTGCTATTTCATACTGTATTGCTTGGGCCATGTCCATGTGTGAACCCACAGCAGTACAGAACAAGTCAATGGAACTTTGCAGTGCCACATGTGAGATAGAAGAAATACTGTACAGTAGCTCATGTCCTGAGGGTTTTGTTTTGTAACCTCAAGGTAGTAACTATTTAGTCAGTCTAGAGTACTTAAAAACAGTTATAGATAAGTAATCACCATTCCTCGTCATTCCTATTAATAGTCTTTCTTCAACTCTGCCCAGACCACAGAACAGTTTTGGTCATTTAAGTGTCTATTACCTGATATGCAACAGATCCAGTAGCACTATTTATCCCGTCAGGTGTGAGTTACTCTTCATGCTCCACCAAGCAGTGCTGTAAACAATGGGATAATAATAATAATAATGATAATGACATTTATGTACCACACACTTCTATAGTTCTAAGTTATATGCAGTGGGGCTTTACAAATCATCACATTAGAAACATTAAAAAAAAAAAATAGGAGAACTAAAAGAAAGCCTTTTGGAACAAGTAGGTCGTGAGCTTATTCCGAAAAATGGTGAATTTGTTAGTTAGATAAGATTTAACGACACACCAACACGTATGTGTTACATAGTGTCATCAGTTTAAATACGGTTCAAGTTCAGTTTTAAATACAGTTCCAATACAGTGCAAGTCCTCCCCTTTAGTTGCCTCTTACAACAGGCGGCGAATACCGTGGGCATATTCTACAACCCCTAGCCCACAGGGGACGAAAAATGGTGAAGGAGCCACACAACTGAAGTTCAGCAGGTAAGTTGTTCCACTCTCTAGGACCTGCCACAGAAAAAGCCCCATCACCAAAGACCCTCATCTTAGTTCTCGGTACAACATAATTAGCCTTAGACGTAAGATAGTAGTACCCACTTTCCTTTTTGATAAAATTACAGGCCAAATAATTGGGGGCCTGGTCATTGATATGCCATACATAAGAGTCTAAAAAGGATTCTGTATTTAATTGGAAGCCAGTGAAGCTCCTTTAGACACTCGGTGGCACTATCAAACAATGGGATTACCTGTGGTCAGTAAGCTGTCAGACCACAACATTGTAACCAGGGAATGAGTGTTAAAAAGCTGTAAAATTCTTGCAGTAGCTTATATGGTCACAGACTGGAGTATGATTATGTTGGGGACTTCATTAATTCAAGAAGGGAGAAAAAAACCTGTGATCAGGTAGGGCTATTTCAAGCAGCAACACTTCTCTTGGAAGTAGGTAGGATGATGACTAAATCCTATTTTAAGTTTTTTTTATCCTTTTTGTGACTCTCAAATGCTTTTTGGCAAAAAGCCTCTTCATTTCAAGCAATTAACAATAATAATAAATGAGACTAAGCGACAGTCATTTACAAAAGTCACTGCTAAGGCGCTTTACAGTAAAAAGAAGTTCACTAAGTAAACACTGTAGAGAAAAAAATGCGTCTTGAAGTGAACTTTTGAAGGAAGAAAATTTTGCACAACTTCGAATGTCATCTGCTGACCTGTTCCACAGATAGGAAGTAGAGTACTGAAAACGTCTGCAGCCATAGGTTCTCAGGTGTGGTTGTGGAAGAGTTAAAACTACAGTACAGCTCAGAATAAAGTGGACGTTAGTTGCGTTAATCGTTAGA
>JAAAJZ020238659.1:0-12957 GCA_010015985.2 Actinopyga echinites
TAATGAAGAAGTATGTGATTTTTAAACCCAAAGAGAGTTTCTGTTTGCATTTTATCAAAAGAGTAGTAGTAACTTTTGGAAGGGCAGTATCAAGTTTGGTCACGACAGTAATATCACTGTATGAATTTTTATGATGCAACTATATTTTTGGTGGTAAGTTTGTAATCAGCAGTTGTTAATATTCAGATTTGAGAATAAAGTGCAAACTCTTCGAGGCCTTATTACGAGGTATCATCATCTGCAAGTTGTGTGAATATCAGGGCATTCTCCAATCAGCTGTCTCCTACTTCGTGAGATACAGCCATGTTGTTGTTGTTTGTGTTGCATTATATTCTGATTGTCTCCCTCTGTAGGTATGTATCGCACCAAAAGACTCGCCTGGAATGTCAAATACTTCAGGAGCAAGATTAAGAAGTTGGGTTACATTGTCTACGGCCATGATGACTCTCCAGTGGTACCTATCATGTTCTATCTGCCCTCCAAGGTTGGGTAAGTGCACATAGTTACACAATGCAAATGAAGTAATAGTTTGGGGATTGAGTGTTTCTTTGAAAACACTAAAAGTAGTAAATTGTGAACAGGTTTTTGTCCAAGGCTGTGAAATTACTTTCATTTCTTTATTTCATTTGATAAGTGTAGAAAAGTGCTTGAATTTCATCACAGTCCATAGCTGTATTCTTCTCACTACCAACTTTTTAGATCACCTAGAAACTAAGGTTATGATCTGAAATGCTGTGGAAACCTATGTACTGTAGAGAATTAACATGTCTTTGAATAGTGCTTGATTTTTTTTTTCAGATAAGACTACAAAATGTAATAAACGTTGATGCCTTGCTCTGAAAAAGAGCTTAATACACCAAAATATCTCTCACCAATAAAGTTATTGTAATGTTATCCTTTGAAGTTTCATTCATTCTGCCAATTGTCATTCACTTTGAAAGGGTTTTTGTGCCTGTGTGAAACCTATTGTCTACTTACACACACATTGTAAGAGTAGTTGCAAGTTACAGAAAGTTAGAAAAATAGAATCAATTCGAAACATAAAAATTGCACGGCAAGCTTCATCAGTTGGGATTAAACATTTAAGAGGCATGTAAATTAACTTTCGATGTTTTCACCAAAAAAAGAAGATTCAAGTTTTTGATGTGCCTCCTTGTTTTACAGGGCCATGGGCCGAATGTGTCGTGAGAGGGGTATAGGCCTGGTCCTTGTTGGCTTCCCTGCCACGCCCATCACTGAAGCTAGGGTCAGAGTGTGTCTGTCAGCAGCACACACAAAGGAAATGCTGGACAAGGTAAAGTCAAAGTTTAAAAGTATAACAGATTTTTGTTTTATTTTATAAATTCTGGGCCCTTTTTCATAAAGTGTTATGAGCGATCGTAAGTTTGATTTATTATTCAAAAGACCTACACAAATCAAACTTCAGATGGATTCTAACTCTTTATGAAGAGGGCCCTGGAATGTGGTGTTTGGAGAAAGTGAAAAACGTCTAGTTTAAATATTTTTAATGGTGTTACAGAGCTCAATTTTATTATTTCTGTAGTATGCTATGAGGAGTTGGAAAGTGTCTAGTAATAATATTTTCACTGACGTTACTGAATTTTATTTGCTAAATTCTGGAGTCTTTTAAGAAGACTGGGAAAGTATGTATCTGTAATAATGCTGGGTTAACATTGTTGGTAGGAACCAAGCAGAGCTTAAAGAATAAAAGAGAAAAAGAGAATAGTATGCTTGAAAAAAAAAAGAAAAAGAAAGAAAAAAGGGCAAAAAATTGTACTCAGAAGAAACAGCGTACTAAGTCCCATGGCTAAGTGGATAATGATGGCTTTGGTATTTGAAGCTATTAAGCTTGGCTGTTGTGTTGATTGGGATTGCATCCATAATTGAGTGATAGTATAATGGGGTTTTCATCTAAGAGTAGTCTAGGGTTTTCACATTTGATGTGACCTTCCTAGTGATTAAGAACCCAAATTTGAGTCATGCTGGACTGGAATTGAACAGGCATGTAGTTATTATTTGTAAGTTCTTGCAGGTTACTCTCACTTTGTAGTCACCAAGCGTTGTAATGTATTTAACTTTAAAACATGAATTTTTAGTACATCAGAACCGATATCTACTTTGCCCTTCTTCTTAAGTCCCAGTGCATATGCTTTCCCTGATTGACAATGTTTACTAAGCATGTCGCAATGGTAAACAAATTGAAAGATGTTTTGGAGTGAAAACAAAGACAAGTCAGTACAGTGTGCCCCACATGTGACACCAGGTGGTTTTCTCTCCAAGGCGTGGTCTCTTTACTGCTATCACACCATGCCTGCCATTGTCAGTAGCTATTAGTGGTGTGCTGAAGACTTGGAAGGCATAGTATGCCCAAACCTGGGAGAGTGCTAGAGAGCTTTGTGGAATTAAGAAGATGGTATTTTATAGCACACATTTTCTTCTACACTGTTCAGTAATTGCGAGGTAGCTGCCAAGAGCTCTGAATTCACATTTTAAACAAAAATGCCCCTACCATTCTTTTTCCTAGACTCTGGAGGTGTTTGACGAGTATGGCGATCTTCTCTGGGTTAAATACAGCAGCCTGAAGGCCCCACCAACAATAGTGCCCCCGTATCCAGAAAGAGAGAAGAAAGGAGAAGAGAAGATAGAAGAATTGTGACTTGGTTTGGGATCGGAAAAATGAAGAGAGTTTTAGGAAAGGGGTATTGACCACTTAGTTATCCTTATTCGTGTGATAAAGAATGTGTCATCATAAAGACAGTTAAACATGAAGAACTTTTCTGAGGTAAATTTGATGTGGTTATGCCAAGGAAATAGGTTTTGATGGGGCCATCTTTGTAAATTAGTGTACCTGTTGATGGGGTCAGGGTTGTAGATAGGTACCTGTTTGTTGATGGGGGCCATCTTTTGTGAAGTAGTACCTGTCGATACCGTGTTCAGTAGTTGGTCTGTTTTCAGTGTGCGTGTGTGTGTGTGGGTGTGATCCTTTTCAAAAATTTCCTGTGATCTGCCTCCAGTAAATAAAAACTTTCTTGTAGGTAAATTACGAAAAGTTGGTGGAGTAATTTGAGGACGTCATTTTGAAATGTGATGTAACTGAAATGAATACATTTTGCATGTTTTTGATACATTATGGAAAGTCACAAGATAGATTAGATGTAAGCCTTTGTTGTAGGTGTGGGTTAGGTAGGTGAAGGAATGATCAACCCTGTTTTTGGCTTTGCAGTTTGAATCATTTGGTCAACTCTTGATGAGGTGTACAAAGACATGAAACCATGGAAACGTGGGCTTTTGGTTTTGAGGCTGAAGTGATTTCAAGTTGCATGTTTGTAATTTCTCGTGATGTCTGTTTACAGGAATTTTTTTTTTCCATCAGTCCTGGGACAGGAAACTTTCTCGTACCTTTGCTGAAAGCAATACTCATTAAATTTTGAAGAGGTACTTTTCAGGTTGGTATGTAGTACCGTTACGATTTGCATTTTACACTCACAGACTTCTCATGATAGATGTGATGTGATGATTTTCTTGTGGTTCTAGTCTTGCGACAGTCCCTGATAGTTTGGCTAATGTGAGAAATCCTTCCTAACCACAAGGAACTTTTTGCAGGATTTTTCAAATTAATTTTTGGGACTCAGTTCAAGCAGATACCTTCAGCATCTTACATCTTGCCACAAAGGGTTCCCAAATCAGTCAGTGGGATAAGAGGAAGATGATGTTCT
Source organism: Actinopyga echinites (assembly GCA_010015985.2). Lineage (NCBI taxonomy): Eukaryota > Metazoa > Echinodermata > Holothuroidea > Aspidochirotida > Holothuriidae > Actinopyga > Actinopyga echinites. The sequence continues at coordinate 3,717 of JAAAJZ020238659.1, forward strand.
GTTGATACTGCAGATTCATCTGTGCTATTTAATTATATGAGAAGCCCCAACAGGACTAGGTTACAAAGTATAGCCGATAAAAGTGTTGTATCTGATTGGTGTGCCAATTGATCTGTGAAGATTCTCATGAAATAGATTTAAATTTTTCAATTTATTGAGGTGAGCACTTGACTCAGGGCTTAAAATCAAAGTGCCTGTAGACATAGGTTAGTTCATTTGAAAATAGGTCGGAAAGTTTTCCCAATTCACTCAGACAAGTTAGAGAAAACTTAAGGCCCAGGATCAGGAGGCAAAGAAAAAAAGGCAAAGTCTACTAATTAAGTGATCTGCCTGAGGGCTCCTCAGTCTGGCACACATCCGACTAGGTTGGCTGGGCAACTGGTCTTGATATCAAGCCTTGACACCAAGTGGGAAGAAAGTTGGAATCCCCAGTGAAAAACCCTGCTACATCGAGCAGGATTTGAACCCAAGCACTTGTTAAACACATTGGGGTACAGTACCTTAAACCAGCCTGCCATTTGAATGCCCTAGCTAGGAGCAGCCTGGAAACTTCAGAGGGCAGATATAGCTTGGTAAAGTACAATTTTTTCAACATCTGTGAAGTGATTCTTTAAGTTGGGTGCAGAGAGGCAGAAACCAAAGAGGATGTTTGATTGGTGGAGGTCAAGGGTCAATAGAGGGGTCACAGAAGAGCATTTGGTGCTAAGGGCTGACCATTGTCATAGTGGTGTGGGAAATGGGAAAGGGTAGGTCATATATGCTCTTTTACTATCTCAAAATCTCTCATACATGGGTTAAAATATCTTGCAAAGCCTTCGGTCACTTGGTAGATGGTTGCCTATAGTTTCAGGATTATCTGTGGTCCAATAAAGCTGTAAGAAATCATTAAAAAATTTGATATTAATCTTCTTTCTGGTGTAGAAACAGTAATTTATATATGTAAACAGTATAGTGATTAATATAACGTCATAGCATCATAGCTTTGTTCAAATTTATGTTCAAAATTTGCCCTTAGCATTTTGATGAAATTGAAATGCTTTGTAATGATTGGTTTTTGGTATTTTAAGAATACATTCCTCTTGCTAAGGGAAACAGTAATATGACAAACTTGACTATATCATGTAAGAGATGGTCCATGAGTTTTGACAAAAACCAAGAAGGCAGATTTGATGGTGATAATTTAAGCAAGACTGTGATTTTATTGGGGAAAATAATACTTTCAAAAAATGATTAACTTTATAGAGACAGAATACAGAAAAATATGAAATATGGTACAAGGGTTTTGAAACTAAACTTGACAGAAATGTCAAATCATTCATAATTTTAATTTGAGTGTGGTTTGTTTTCATGCTGAGTTTTTTTAAATTCCTTTTCAAAAGTTAATTTATTCACGTGTAAGAGAGAGTGAGCTTTCTGTGCATGTGTGTTTTTTTTTTTATTCCTTTTTGTAATTTTGTTAATTCTTTGTGATTACTTTGTAGTGAATGAGTTTTTATCACATTTGAACATATTCTTACATATTTCCCTAACAAGTGAGTCACATGACTGGTTTCACCTACCATTTTCATTTTTAAGTACAGAGACAGCACCATGCACTTGGGGAAGATTATGAATGGGGTAGGAAGAAAACAAAAGCTTTAGATAATTTAACAATTGATCTCCAATCAGATGGTATTCATTGGGTCAGGTGTATTCACCCATTACCTTCCCTCTTCATTTTTCTCTTCTACTCAATCTTTGTACAGTTTTCATAATCTTCTGTTGGAACCCAGTTTTTAGTGGCTATTACCATAACCTTGCATACAGTAGGTTTGCAGCAAATGTCTCTATTTACCCTCTTGCCTTCATATGAATGATTCATATATTGCACGATGTAGGTTGCCATAGCGCATTCATTGTTCTAAAGTGCAGAGAACATGATTGTAGAAATCAGGGGTGCCATATTGGCGTTTTTAACGCCAAAAGTGGTAAATTTGGCATTTTTTGACTGTTGTTGGCTCGACAAAAAATGAAAATGCATGCCAAACAGCAATTTGGCATTTTTCTGGCGTTTTTTCACTTATTGCACATCTTGTCTTAAAATACATGTATTTTCCCAGAATTTCTTGAAAAAGTGTATGTAATATGCTCGTTCAGTCACATCACCCGTGCAAATTAGCAGATTACTTACTTATGATAAAATTCACGGTTATTTTTGCCCGTTGAGAGCATTTTATAGCATTACTTTTGCCTAAAACCCATCTGGCATTTTTTCTCCACTTTGTACGCCAAATTTGGCCGGAAGTCTCCCAGAAAATCTGGCAGTCCTGGTTGAAATGGCTTTTGCTTTATGACCTGAGAAATATTTTTGCTCTATAGAGGAGAGCAGTTTTTTATGAAAGAAAAAAAAAATTGTTTACTATGGATACAGGAAGTTACAAAATAGCTCTGAGAATGTTAACTGCAAAGTGAGTTGTCCCCCACTGCTAAATCAACAGTGCTGGCATTCTGAGGTGCAACAGACTTTGACAAGTTTACTTCATGCAAGTGAGTTCATATTGAGGGCAGCAGATTGTTAAGTGACATCTGCATTTGCTGGATGATACTTTTAATTGCTTCTTCTAAATGCTCATAGTGAAATGTGCTTGTAATGAGGTTGCCCATGTCTAAGGTTGCATAAATTTAGTAGAGGTTTATGTTACAAGTTCCTTACATTCTAAGGTTTGTTTCATTTAATACCTTGCACACAGACAATGCAACACTCTCACTCATTCACATAAAATGTAGTATATTTTTAACTTGCACATTAAATGCAACAGGCTTCATCCTGATTTTGGTTTACTCTTATGCTGGAAATATTCTCTTCAGTGAATTGGAAGAATTCTTGAACTGTGCTGTATCACATCTCCCAACATCTGTGTGAAAAGGGAGAGGCGTAAAGGGAAGGGTGTCTTCCATAGTGTGTAGTTAAGCTCTTGGTAGTAAGAATTTATATGCAATGTCGCTTTTCAGTGTGACGTAGGAAAAACCTTTTAATAGGAGTTACCATCTTCCTCCTTCCTTGGAAACATTTTGGAGACAGGGCCAAGTTATTAAAGGATCTTCCAGACACATCAATGTAATATGGTTAACTAAACTGGACACTGGTGTGATGGTCTTCCATACAACATAAATCTCATATGAAGTTTTCGTTATGCACTGCAGTTGGTTAAGCCCAATGCACAGGGACGTCAGAAAACACGAAACGGGAAACAGAAACCGCGAAGCACGAAAGAAGACGTCCGTGTGAATTGGAAAGAAACAGAAACAGTTGTTTCACGAAACATTGTTTAGCAAAACAAACATGTTTGGTGTTTCGTGAAACAAATGTTTTTGTTTTTGTCCAATGCACAAGGTGGGCGTTTTGTTTTGTGTTTTGCGTTTTTTGATGTCCGTGTGCCTTTAGCTTTACAACACGTAACCTTTTGGTTTATTTGAAGACAGATTTGGAAAAAGAGTAAACTTTCCCTTGGCTTACACAGCATGTTGCCATTATTTTAATGAATACCAGCAATTATTTGTTATTGTTAATGAGTCTGGGGATTAGTAGAGCCTCGTACCTATATGGCTACACTTGAGAATACTTTTGGTGACTTTCATGGATAAAGGTTTACATGGACTTCCAGGAAGTTGGCTCCAATCTAGTTATGACTGTGACAGAGTCAATTGGAAAAAGGAGTGTGTTAGTTCAATAATCACACAGGCCTGCACTACCAGCTGGCTATAGGGGAGATCTTGCCCCCCCCAGTGCTGCTGAGTTAGCCCCTTTCCCCAACCACTGTGGTTACACTGCATCTCATCCGGCATAATTTGTATCATGACAAAATGCATTTTCCTGTTGTTCATCCATTTATGGCAACTAGCTTACTCAATAATTGGAATGGCGGTTTTAAAACGTATTTCTCAGTCTGGACAAGGACTAGACAATTACTTGGGAGTTTTCTTGGCCAGACCGTTTTAGTTAGAGTGCAGTTTAACATGTTGTTTTTTGCATTTCATTCATATCTTTAGTTCACATTTCTGTTTTACAAGTGATATGACTGGTTACATTAAATCAGTTTCAGTTTCATCTTGATGTCATGAAGTACTGACAATTTTAAGGGTGATCCTACTTGTTGAAGGGTAACCTTCAAATCGAAGACTGGTGACAGAGCCCCTGGAAAAGCTAGGACAGGTGGCCTGTTACAGTGAGCTCACTACCACAAACATGGTACTGTTTTATTTTGTACTACACAGCATACTCTCAAACCCCAAACCATGTTGGTTTGGAAATACTGTTATCTATTTAAGGCATGCGCAGATCTCTGTTGACTTCTTTGTTTGAAATTTCTTTCTTTTCTTTGCTTTTCTTTGAATCCAATAAATCCAAATCTAACTTCAAAACAATGAATCATGTTTCTTCATTTGACATTTCAAGTGTCTTCACCATCCATAGAATTTGTTCTGAGTGCTATAAAGTGGTAGATTCAGAGAAGGGGGAGGATGGGGCCAGTGTGTGTAACACATACCTGCTGTATGAAATAGTCATACCACCCATAAAAATAATGGGCTGTTAATTTACCATCAGGAATTGGCCTGATGAAAACTAAACAGCTGCCTTCATTGCTCCTCTAATACAACAGTTGCCGAGATGTAGACACAGGTATCCCACTGATAGCAAAATTTTTACCTTGTGACCATTTCCAGTCCCAGTGGAAAAGGAACCCTAATGTTGCAGTAGAGAGATCTAGATGGCCTTAGTGGAATTTGCATTCAAATCTGACCCAGACCTGCCAACTCTCCTCCTTTTTCCAGGATTCTCCTGGTTTTTCAGCTAATCTCCCAGCCTTCCAGTTTTTGATCAAATCTCCTGGCCTTATCACATGCATCACTCCCTTTCATACTCTTTGAATATGGTTCCCACTCCCAGAAATTATTTCTAAATTACAGAAAGACTGGAATGAGCAACATTGTACTAAGCACAATGTGATGTCACCCTATCTGTAATTTGGCTCGGCCTCGGTGTCTATATAGTATTGCAGTGGACATTTTACTGCAGGTACAGTGTATGTGCACATGTTGAGTTTATTAGGGTTGGGTATGGATGATTTTAGTTGTAAAAGGCTCATCTCCCAACTTGTCATTGAATCTCTCTATTTTTTGCTATTATAGGGATTTTGCACCAAAGGTCAAATTTAGTGGACGTTCTAATTGTTTTGGGGGACACTATAAACAGAGATGCCATGGTTGGATGATTTTTTAGAGGGTGACTGTGAAAAAAGAATTCATTTTTCTCAGAGAAAACTAGACCTACTGTATGTAAAATGCAGGAGATTTTAAGTGTTGGAGATTCGGACAGGTAAGCGGGTGAGTTGGAGACGACCGGAAAATGCGGGTGACTTTGCAGGTCTAGACACTGTGCCATGCTCCACTACCAAGCTCACTACTTTTGTGCAACTAATACCCTTCTAGAACAAGGCTTTCACATTTTGGCATCTTTGAATGTGTTAATTCCTTTGAACTAAGAATTCTTCAGCAGTGTTCATTATCTGATTTACTTACTTGCCATTTAAGTTGTAGCAGAAAATGGACACTCCATGTGGGGGTGGCAGTGAGGAGGGGGGTTTCCTCCAATAACTTCCTTCTCTATTTATCTAAGTTTTCTTTTTTTACCCGAATCTTTTCTGAGGGCTAATAAAATGGTTGAATACTATCAATGCTCCCTTACCCAATATAAGGATCTTTAAACCCTCTTTCCATTATATTGATGCTGCAAGTGTTTTGTGCATAAATGGTTATCCAAACTTTGCAACCCAACATCCTAAAACTTAGAATGCAACATCTAGTTTGCAAAACTGGCTTATTTTCTTAGCTGGCAAGCATGTGCATGAAAATCAATAGAGGTAAGCTGCAGTTGTGCAACAAATATTTTTTAGTGCATTGAAACTGCTGGGACAATTATTTTCAAACTGTGTGTGATACAGGGTAAAAGAAGTGACGAGTCCCCAAACTTGATTTTAAGACAATCACTGAACCTTATGGATTGCTTCATATTTCCTTTAAAAATCCAGAACAAAAATATTCAATAACAAAGGTATAACCAAGGACCTTTGCCACATGAATTAGTTCAGCAATTCTGTATAAACAAATATCTTGTCACATGACTAGAAAGAGCCATTCATGGATATGGATACCTGGGTACACGTATTCAAATCAGGGTGACTGCTCTTGCCTTTAATTTGTCTTCTGCATCCTGGGCCCTATTTCATAGGGAGTTAAGATCACTCTTAAGTTCGATTTGCATAGGCCAGTTGAATGAGAAGTCAAACTTAAGGTTGATTGTAACTCTTCATGAAACAGGGCAATAGTCCTATGCCTAATCCTCGGAAATGAGCTAAAAGCTCAATAAAAGAAGAAAATTTGCAAAAAATGATACACAAGAAACCAAAACAATTTGAAGGTATCAACCATCGTACAGACTTTATTGCAGTGACACAAAATACATACGCAAGCAGCAGCAGCAGTCACACTTTAATTTTCATCTTCATGCCCACTCTACAAAGCGTAGACAGACCAAATATGGTTCTAAGTTGCTTCTATTTACAAGTGAATGTCCAGCTATTCACAATTATAATACAAATAGGCACACACACAGTTGAATTTACAAATATATCACATTACATGCTCTATTTTATAACAATTTATACATCCTCTCGTGTTAAAGACAATGTGAAATACATATCTGAATTGCACAAGATTTAAATGTAGCTTCTGTTTGCTGGCTACATACAATGAAGTATTAACTTGTCCACTTCTGACCAATGAGTACAGTTATCATAGCACAATGAAAGAAATGACATCTTGACCATGAACAGAGGATGTGAGATGACATTCCAATGGTAAAAAGAGGTTTTATTAAATACACAGCATCTGCATTAGGCTCATTACAGATGCACATACATATTTATATCCAATGGTACAGCGATAGTTATGACAAGGACAAATCCCATTAAAATGGTGGGAAAAGTACTTTTTTATGACAAGTTTTCACATTAAATCTGTTCAGCAAATTTTCAAATCCTCTGAGATACCTGGTTCTTGGGGTCCCGTCATTTTACGGTAGCTAGCTGATACTAGAACGGTCCTAAAAGCTTCGGCATGTGTCACTGACTTCAGCTGTAGCCGCTGAAGGCAAAAGAGAGTGGCAAAGTAACACTGGTCATCAAACTTTGATTGTGGCCCTTCATATATATCTTTGCCACAATCAAAAGCCCCCATGATAGATTTACACAAACACCCCTTTTTCCCCTCCCTACCTCCCTTCCCCTTCTCCAATTAATAATAAAAAAGCAATTCCTGCTCCCTTTCTTCTTAGAGGCTAAGGGCCTGCCCTTAACAGCACAGCAGATTTCCAGCTAACAACAAACTACATTGCAATTCAACCATGTTGTCTAGAAGTCCGAGGCTTGTAAGATCTCTCACTTAGCATTAACAAAATTAACAGTTTTGACAATTCTACTTGAGTGCAAAAATAAACATTTTGGCTGACTGAATTTCATCAGAAAGGCAACTCTTTTCAAGCTGTTTCTTGTAAAAGAAAGACAACATATTTCCTTAGTTAAGTGAAGGCACTCAACAAACCATGGAAGAAAGAAGAGGGAGTAAACTTATTTAAAAGAAATCTTGTCTGCACTGTAACTGGGAAGATGACCTTTGACACAAGACCAAGTCTTTCATTCAGACTGACAGAGTGTACGCGCTGGCAAATGTCTCACAGCTACATCAGTCAATGAGACATTTGCTTTCATCAAGCTGAATGCTTGAGCTAAACAGTCAATCACTGGTTCTGGCAAGTCCCACCATGATGCAAGAGCATGAGCTTACTTTTATAAAGCATGGCTCTGACCATTTCAAATCAAAGGTTTGAACTGGCTGCATTCAATAAGTGCAGAGATGTAAGAAACAAGATTACATCCAATCCGATTACATCTATTAGCAGGGCTTGGATAACCCTCAAAGTGGGCACAACAAAACTGAATCTAATTAATTGGAAGGGGAGGTATGCAATCTGGATCTCTTACAGCCTCCTCCATTGAACTACAAACATGGTTGCTTTCTAATGAGAGGTTTAGTTCACAGTTTTGTGGTTTGCATTTATAACTATGTACATACAAGGATGCAAGGCATTAATTATTTGCTATACATACACAAATTTCATACATTCTTACTAGATACACAAGGCACCTAACACTAAAATGGTCTGAAAGCATTGTAAAATACTTTGAACTTTCGAAAACTTTTGTTTCCTATCTGACCTGCATGTTTGAACCATAATTATGAATATGCAACACGTAGGTATGGCATGCCATCAAGGCATTAAATAGCCAGTAGGTATTAATGTATGCCATCATGAATTATACAGCTAGTAGGTAAAGCATGCCATCAAGGATTTAATTGTACCACGTAGTAATTGGATTTATGGATTTACGTCAATTGAAATAACGATAAATCCCAGTGGCCATAATACTCAGTTGACAATGGTAATCATCGTAGAAAATGCAATATGTGCATGCTTAGTGCCTTAAAGCATTGCATTATTCCATTGTTAACAAATGCGTTGTATGAGGTGCAGCCTCTCACACCCTCTGTAACACCATGACAAACTGATTCTTTTTACTCTCAGTTTAAATTTTCAAATTAAGGAGATGGGAGCAAAACTTATGGTAGGCACACTTGTAGACTCCAAGACAAAAATGGTCTACCACTGTGTGAAAATAGTAAATGTTCTTAGTAAAATAAAATTGCTTATCTTGATGGCTGGTTGGAAAATTTCTTTCCAATTTTAAATGAATGACCTAATTTAGGGACTGCCCAGTACAAAGAAGGTATGCAAGGCACATTGGTGCAATCATCTGTGTGACAAATATCAACAAAATACAGCCTCCTCATTTCATTCAAAGTAAAACGGAAGCACGGTGCAATTGTAACAGCCACTCGCAGAAAACTTAACAGTTGAGTTTTCAATGTATTGCTTTAAATACATATATGAATACATAAATACAGTTTGCTGTTAATGCCATTATTTGTTGTGATGATGAATGTATGTACAGCTAAAAGGATGGTCCAACCACAGATTTAGCTTGGATATGTTTAAGAGTAAGTAAATGTAACTATTCTGGTGAAATTTCCATTCAATTCCCATGTGTGGTTCTCAAGATATTAGCAGTTGAAGTTACCCCATTTG
>JAAAJZ020239760.1:0-12932 GCA_010015985.2 Actinopyga echinites
AAGTGACGTCACCTCGCGTCGTGTCGTGGGTCCCCCCCCCCCGGCGCAGACCACCCTACGCCACTACATTCTATTCGGGGAAAGATTTTACGTAAACAGATTTTCCACAGAAATATTCTTGGGCTATTACCAAAATTTTTCGTGGGGTCATTGTACATTATAAAATGGTATCTAAGGCTAGAAACACCGGTATAAGGCCTCCTGGAAGCTCTGGATTATTTACATTAAATGGGGCAATGACATGGTTATTACCTGACATCCAAATGATACTATAGAGTATGATGTAGAGTTCTTTACAACTGTCGTATTTTTACTAAGTTTGACCGACCATCTAGACGAACAGCTTCCAGGAAAGGGGAATGGGAGGGAGGGAGAGGATAGGTGCAGGGAGGTGATATTAGACCTCCCTGATAGTCATAGCAAAAGGGGCGAAGGACTAACAAGCGCGTTTCAGAATGCTTTTTTGTCATAAGTGTATTAAAAAGCACGATCTATACGTTACCGCTAATGCGCTCAGTAAAATACTTTGAAAAATGTGTAACGGCAAATACGTACTTTAAACCTCCCAAATCATGCTGCAAATTAGATCGAAAGATCCCATACTGATGCACGGCCCCTACAGAGGTTGCAGATGTACCTCTGTTCTCGTAAAAGTGTTGCGATCAGAATATTTGTACGTATTATTACCTTTATAATTGTCATGAGATATAGTGTTCACCGTGAAAAATGCGCAGGAAGGGCATCGAAATTTAAGATTTAAAACCCGTATTGAGGCTTTCCATCGAGACACCTTCAGATCCCAAGCAAACCTCTATGCTACTCACAAAGCCAGTCTTTTACCTAAGAATTCGTTAACAGCTTTCAACTTTTGCTGCTGTGCTTCTCCGGGGTTGCTACCGAAACATATTAATAAAAGAGCACTACTGTGGTGCGATTTGAGGCGTGCGAATATTTTGATAGGATTGTGCGAAAATTGTGATAGTTTGAGAACCATTTGTGATAGAAATTGATAACAATAGATCGATCATTCGATCGAAAACACACCTCATCCTAACCTACTACAGAAATATATGGCTTAAACGCCTTTGGGGATCATTTTACAATTTTCAAAAAAAAAAAAAATCAAAAAACGATTGGGGGCGCCCCCCCCCGTGCCGGTGCCTTTAAAGAAAGACATAAACTGTCGGGACATTTTGGGGAAAGAAATTTCATTACTAGGTCTACGCATCTTAAGGAAACCAATTCAATTCTGTTTCGCAAATATTTCAAAAATGTATGTTACAAAGGCCCGAAAATAAATCTTATTGGTTCTTTCCTGTATGCAGAGATATAAAATGTTAAACTTCATTTACTCAATTGAAATTGGTAGATTGCATAACAGTTTGTAATGTCGTTCTTGTTCTACTCATCCTTTCGTCGTTGTTTCCCTTGGTTTTCTCCTAAACCTGTGCACCTTGTTTCAAAAGGTGATCTTGTTCTGATTGTATTAACCATAGATACACATGCCCTCTCCTTACAACATGCTGTACACGAAGAAATCATTTCTCTAGGGTCTCGAAAGATTTTTATTTCAAAAGTCACTTATGAAACAAAACTTCTGGCAAAAAATCTATCTCATGGTCACTTCACTTACCTGCGTGTAACTCTGGTTTAATAAATCACCCTGAGAAACATTTAACACTTCAAGCACAACATTTATTTCTATGCGATCGACAACAATTAATCTTTTGATACATGAAATAAGGGAAATAAGATGTCCTACCATAAATTCTCTGACATTTGGAATAAATAAAAGAAACATAATATACGGTTCACCTTCCGACACATCTACTAATTACAATATCTACAATAACATAGAAATAACTGTGGTTTATCTTCCGACCATGTAATAATTACAATGACATATAGATATACTATGGTTAGTTCCGACTCATGTAATAATCACAATATCATAGAAATATCCACGGATAAGTTTTGCCATATCCTTTTTTTTTTTCTAAAAGATTTACTTCCAAATTGAGAATAAATGAGGGGAGACAACGTTACACATCCAGAACAGGTGCTAAATTGAGTCATCCTCAGTCTTACAAAAAGAACTTTAAGCGGGGATTTGTTCCCAAATTCGATGCAGAAAATAAAATTGAAATTAATGAATCTTTGCGTCTGTTACTGAATAGTACGGATTCTCAAAAATATTTTTCCAGTCCTAATCGTCAAAATTAAATTGTGTGTTCCACTTTTCAATTGCAATAGGGGGAGAAATTTTTTTTTTTTCAATTAGGTGACTGTTAATAAGTTGACTGTGATGGGAGAGAAATTTTACAAGAATATCTTCGGTGTGGTTACTGGGGTCATCTGTACTAAAATTGTTTTTCCAGTCAGTTAAATAGCGCTGGTAAGTGATATTCTTATCAACTTTAATGTAAGAGTTATTCCAGATAATTTGTGTGCCAAAATTATTCTCTACCGGCAGATAACTGAATGAAGACCATGCCCGACAGACATCGGTAATAAATACGTTAGATATTGGCACCAGATCGGTCATCTTGCAGTTACATTTAAAGAAGAACGATTTACCAACCTAGAGTAAAATACAAATCGAAAAACAGTTTCCATACACCTGTATTATTTGCATTAAGATATCCTAAAACCCATCCTACTTTGAGACTTGAAATAAAGCTTTCTATGTGGGTGACCTTTAAGCCACCAAAACAAATTGGATTAGTAAGGCTTAACCTTCTGATTTTATCTGGCTTGCCATTGCAGATAAATTCATTAATGACAGTATTAAGCTCCTTTATAAACCTAGCAGGCGGATTCGGTAGGATTTGAAAAAGGTAAACCAGTTGCAAAAGTACATATGATTTAATGATAACGTTCTTACCAATTGGGGTCAGATCTCTATGTGACCAGAGATTCAGAACTTGTGTTAGTCTGGAAAGTTTAGGGGAAAAATAATCTCAAAAAGATCTTTCCTGTTATTACTGAAAGTGACACCCAATAGAGTAATTGGACCGGTAGACCACCCCACATGAATATCGTTTACAAATGCCGGCTTTTCAGTAACATGGGGACCAAGGGGGAATAAGGTAGACTTAATTTAAGTTCACTTTCAGGCCAGATGTAGTATAGAACTTATTAAGCGTAGAAATTGCATCATGAATTGAAATGCAGTCCCCATTTAAATACAAGATGGTGTCGTCAGCGTATTGAAGCACGTTGACTTCCATTTCTGAAATAGTTATTCCTCTAATTTGATCGTTTAACATTTGGAGTTGATAATGATACAGAAGTGGGTCCCAAACCCCCCAACCCCTCCCCCAATTGTTTGAGGGAAATTGGCGTACTACTTTGAATTTTTTTTTCTTTTACTTTACAGGTTCCAAACTGCCAGACAGCAGTGTGTGTTCTTGAGCAACAGAACAATGCAAGTACTCCCACATATTTAAACAAAGAGGATGTTTATTCATAAGAAAAGGCACAAGTTTGTACCATTTTTGTGTGTATGCAATCACGAAATAGATTTTAAATGTTTAATTACTTTATTAAATTTTACAACAAAGTGTAATTATCTTAAAAGGTATCTAATTATTTCTCTCCAACTTTTCTTGTAGTAGTTTCTCAGCTGACGTCCATGAAATTAACAAGAATTAAACAGTATCAAATATGTATAAGTCTGCATCACAAAACATTCCTTCTCTTCGGCTTATTTGACAGAGCGGCTTTTTTGGCATGGAAGTATATTGCCTCAGCTGTGTATCAACACTTCAAACCGGCTTCATACGCTGCAATTTTTCACAAACAGGGCACTAGTCTGTTCCATAGGACAATAGCAATCGGCTATAGTGGTAGTGTGTATGTGTGTGTCGTAAGGAATCACGGTCAGTTGCAAGGGTTTGAAGATGCTCAAAATGTCACAGATTACTATCTTGAAATCTTAGAGGATTACGTTGAATTGTGTCATATTGTAACCAATCCCAGTTGTATGTTTGGATGAATCGCAAACAATTCAAACTTGTGGCTGTGTATTATATTTTGGCCAGGTTATGACGAAAAATCACATGAAATATGAAATCAAATTGTGCAAAGTGAGAGGTATTCACATCACAGTTTAATGCAACAAGATTTGCACAATATCATGTTGTATCAAATCGTTAGGAATTGTTGCAAAAATGGCCGGCTTAAAGCCTGGATCCTGTCTTCACAATTGGACAAGCAGTTCAACCTTCAAACAAAGGTGACAGACCAGTTGCACTGTGGAACGGGAAAATCAACTTGAAATAACGATAATTTAAAACTATTTACGTAGATCGGAGCTGAAAGAAAAACGGGATACTGATCTCCCATATGCAACTTTTACGATGAACTTTTTCAACTGAGAATCTTGTTGAAGGCCACAATATCTGTGACCATGGGCATGGATCATGGGGGGATGCGTTCCCCTCACTTTTTTGGAAGGGGGTACATTTGCAATAAGTTCCACCCACCCACTTTTTCAAAAATGATGAAAACTTATAACTGTGAATAATAATTGACACAACATTTTGACACTTACAAATATACACTACATTTTAAAAGCTAAATTGCACCAAAATATGACACCACTTGCCATATAGACACCTTCCAATTTCCTTTTTTTTTCAAAGGACCCCTCCCCCAGGACAGGGATTTGCAAATGGTGAAAAGTCCCCTACCCTTGGAGATGGATCCACGCCCTTGGGCAATATCCTGCTGCATGGTATCATTAGAACTTTTGGCATAATAGCACCGTGCAAAGGCCACCTTAATGTCTGGATCCCATCTACGTTATTCTGCCTGGGATTCAACTTTGACAAAAGGTGACAGACCAGTCACATGGTGTGACACAAAAATCAACTTGTACAATAGATTCTAGTATTCAGCTAGTTTGTAGTGGAAAGAAAATAGTACAACGGTACATCTCATGCAGCTGTTATTAGTGTTGTACCGTTATAGCAAGAAGCTGATATTACCAATATCACTATTTCAATTCGCAATATCGATCTGATACTGATATGTGAGAAATGAGCATCATGTACACTAAACCATAGGCTATTGTGCACTGCCACTTAGTGTTGTGGCATTTCATTCGCTGAAATTTTGGGACTTATCAGTAATTTTTAAGAAGTGTAGGAGGGGAAATATCAGTGAGATCAACTTTTAAACATCAAATTGAACCTTGTATTGAATTGGTAGGCATTTTATACACGTACTCTTTGTATTATTATTGATCACGATTCAAGTTCAGACCATAGTATAACATTGAATGTATTTATAGAGGGGGCAAGAGCTGGGATTCCCAGGCAAAAAGTGCTAAGGATGGAAAAGCTTAGTGTGCTTTAGACGACTGAAATTGAAATTTTTTTTCCACCAAAGGCCACCCTTTGCTTTATTAAGCTTGCCGCACATGAGAGAAACCAGCTCAGCAAAATGACTTGCATGTCACTTTGCTTTGCTAACGTCTCACGTGAGCAGACAAGTTTTGGTGAGATTTTCGCCTTCCGAGGCAGATGACTCGAAATCAAACATGTTTGATTCTTTTTGACACTAGTACCACTTTTCTCAGCGTGTGCACCTGACCTGAACATTTGGCTCATGTATTTCAATTACTGCACAACCAGTTTTGTTGACTATGTGAGTGATCCTCGATGCTTACGCAGGTTAAAATACATGAGCCAAATGCTCAGGTTTGGTGCACTCGGTGAGAAAAATGCCAAACAACAGCAAACATGCTGAATATTTGAGGCAATGGCCACACAACGTAAAAATCTCACATAAGCGTGTCGCACATGTGAGAAACTAGCTGAGTAAAGTGACACACTTGAGTCATTTTGCTGAGTTAATTTCTCTGGTGTGTGGCAGGCTTTAATGAAGGGTAGACTTTTCCCGTGTGCCTTGAAAACCAGAAAGAACCATACAGTATCGTAAAGTTACATTACAAATTTTGTAACATTTGCAAAATGAAATTCACGGATGATACGTCCAACTTCTTAGCACATTTTTGTGCTGCGATGTATTAAAGTGCTAAAACTGTTTACTTTCTTTAGAAGCGTGGATTTCATTTAACTTGCTGATGTCTCCCCTTTTAACTATTTAGGTACCACTCATTGTTTATACTGTAGCTATACTGCACCTTGGTCCAAAATATGATGAGTTTTGTATAATTGTACAGCAGTGGTTCTCTGCCTGGGGGTCATTACCCCCAAGGTGTTCATTTTGAATTTTATGGGGGGAGGTGTGGGAGGTAGTGAAAATATGTGAAGATCAGTTTCATAAATTTAAATTTTATAAATGTAGAGTGGATAACTCTATGAGGTGGGAATGGAAACTTTACATGCATTATCTAATTTTGCTTGTTACACAATTGTCTGTTCCTCACAAAATGCTCTGCAAGAAAAGGGTCTTTGGCCATGGTTAAATGGGAATTTGAATTTCAAAATTAACCTAAAGCAGGATACCTGAGTACAAAAAACATGCCATCACAAACTATTCCATGGTCCACCACAGGGTTGTAGCTAGACCAATTTTAGTGCCAGTTAAATTTACAGAGATTGAAATGTGCGTGGCCACCGGAGTGAGGAAAGCACTTCATGGGTAGGGTATGCGCATGAATCTTTTGGCCCTATCTTGATGTACAACATGAAAAAAATACTTGAAAAATACCCCAAAGCTATCAATTTACACTTAAAGTGTCTAAAAAGACAGTTAAATCTTCAAATTTACTACAACTGCATGCAAAAATGGATTCCGGTTGTGCCGGGCAGTGATGGGCAGTACCTAGCAAACTAGGTATTTCACCGGGCAGTAAATTTTTACGTCCCGGTAGTGCCGGGCGGAAAACATTTTCTCACTGGGCAGTGCCGGGCGGTAATTGCGAGTGCTGGGTGCGCTCGACCAGCGCCGCCCAGTGTAGCTACAACCCTGGCCAAGCAACAAGTTTACAGGCTGTAGTTAAAAATTGTCTAAGTTCAGGATGCTATGTCCATCTACTCACCAATACTATGTACTAGCTTCTAAAATGTTCAGGGTTCCTGTACTTGATGGACAACTAAAATTCCATGACTTTTCCATGACCTGTACATGACCCAATCACAAACAATCCATGACTTCATACTTTTACTAGTGTTATGAAATTTTTCAGTAAAATTTCTTTTGCACATTCATTTAAAAGAGGTTACAGTACATAGCTCTTTCAAAATTTCATGACTTTTCCATGGCTTCTGTAATTGTTTTACAAAAATTCCATGAGATTTCCAGACCTGGAAACTGGAAAATGAAAATACAATTTCATGACTTTACCATGACTCTTCCAGGCCATGGGAAACCTGAATGTATGTCACTGGATAAATTAAACTCTCAACTCTTATTTATATTAGCATGATCTGATGTAAACATCACAACACATAAAGTAATGCAACACAAGTTCCAAACTTAATTAAAGCTAAAGGCCCCACAGAATGTTCTTCACTTCGAAACATTTTTCACTTGTTTTTTTATTTAACCAAAGCAGGCTTGTATGCAAATTTCCAACACATCACAAATATTACTAGCTAGCACAACCATGTTATTTCCATTCATCATTATTTGTCCCTGTCAGAAAAGATGATTCAGTCATAACTGTTAGCCATGAAATTGACAAATCAAGCAAATAGACACCCACTGTCAGCCACTGTGCCTGACTGGTCAATTTTTATCTGATACCACCTTTCCTTGTTAAAACTTAAGAGTACATGTTTGTGTGTAGACAACTTTATGTTAGAATTGCCATTTTTTCTTATCGTGCAATTTTTTGCTCTCACAATTGATCTTTTCGAGGGCTTCTTTAGCATCCACAAGGGCAAATTTCCTGTCTCCCCATGTGTTTGCGATGCTTCTTGCAATGTGATATTGAGCATAGTGTACGTACCAGTATTTGCTGCTAGACTTTAATGTGTGTACAATTAGTCCCATGTAATTGAGAAGCAAAAATGAATCCTGATATGCATGTACCTTAGTGTGTACTTAGAAGTTGGGTTGGAGAGTTGCTTGCAGGCTCCCCAAAGGGGAGGGGCAGCTTTAAGTACTTCAGCTATCCCTTTACCCATACATGTATGTTGACTATGGATGCAGTTTGCCTCGCTTCCCAAACCCTGGTTACAGTCCTGATGATGGTTTCCACAACTCTAGCAGAATATCGTGTTTACATTGTTTTCATGGTATTAAATATGAAATAATTTACTCCTTTTCTCTTTCAGGAACTAACCTACTTTAGTAAGAAGGAAATTCTGCAGTAAGTACCCAAACTTCATCCATCACCACTACTTTTTCCAGTACTTTTGTTTTAACATGTGATGCAATATTTGCGGTGATTGTTGAAGAGAAAAGGGAGGCATGGGCTGGGAAGGTGGAAGGTGGTAAAGACTGAAATTTTATATGCTGGACATCTGACAAGTGAATATAAATAAATGATCAGATTTTCTGAGAGATGGAATTGCATAATTAGACTACAGTAGCTATGACCATTTCACACTTGCAATTGTTTCTGTTGGAAAACTATATTACCCTTCCTTAACTGCATGTTTGAAGTGAGATCAGGAGAAATAAAAATTAAAGTAACGTAAAGAAAGCTTTAATTTCTATAGAAATAGGTGTGTTGTAATGCCTGTATGAAAATACATGTAGCTTGAAAGTGTGTAAGACATCTCAAAGGGAGACCTTTGTACTGTAAGTCCTATACTGTACCTTACACAGGGATTTGTCGTGGAAGAAAAGAGTATGTCATATCTGGGAGAAATATCATTAAAGCTCACTTAAGACTACTGTACAGTAGTTAACAATTACCTGAATTGATACAGGAGAGTGACCAGCTTGTTATGTCATGATCATCTAATGAGAAGAACAAAAATGTGGTAGAGATTTGTTTAACCATTTCAGCAGTTGTTTTGTTTTAACATTACAGAAGTCTATGATGAAGTCATTGATACTGTAACTTGTGTAGTTTTGCATTCTGTTCTGTTTCAGTTGTTACAAGAGATTTTATTTGCTAGATCCTGATAAAGTTAGAAATGACAAGATGGCAAGACTTGACATGGAAACTGTTTTGCAGCTTCCAGAGTTAAAGGTAAAGAACTGAATTTTCCAAACTACTGTTGTTCATGCTATTCATGTTCCACAGATACTCTGATAGGTTTACAGTATTGTACCTCACTTACTGTACTGTAAAACCCTTATAAAGGAACTCTGGCCATTAAGATGGGTTAATTGTTTCAACTTGAGTTGTTCTTCTTTTGGTATTGTAGCCCGTCATAGACACAGGTCTGTCTTGTTAATACAAACAGCCAGGAAGACTTGATCAAAACGTACATGTTCAAAAAAAAAATAAATAAATTGAAAGAAGTGTAAAAAGCAACAAGTTCTCTGACAATGTGGAGCTACATGTATATAGCAATGATTGCATCTCCCTGATATCTACCTAACTGTGGGTAACTGCAACCTTTGAATTATTTTATTGTACAGGTACAGTACTTACACTATATCCTGCTAAAAATAAATTCACTTCATACATGTTGCCATTAACTGCAGAGTCAGTTGACCTTTACAGATTACTATTAAATGTTTCAAATAAAAAGACAGGTTCATCAAACATTCTGAAACACACCCACAAAGGAAGAGGTTCCTTATAGCCAGCTGTATGTATAATTTATGTTATTGTGCTGCTTGTATTTTGTTACAGTATTTTATGATACTGTTTTACAGTGCTGTTTTCTGTAAAGTGTGTACTGCATATGAGTTGTGGGATTCACCACTCAGTGCAAGGTCCCATTATTTGGGAAATCATCATGTAATGCTACAGCTAATAATGTTCTAGACATATTTCTTGTGATAGGACATTTTGGAGAAATATTGAGAATGAAAAAAACTTGATGAGAAGAGACTAAAGTCACTAGTGAGGAAAATTAGATTTAATTTCCAAATATTATTATTTTACGTGACATACCCTTTGGTTTGAAAAATTTGAACACTACTTTATTGTATGCTTGTCTTTGACTTCCTTGGAGTTTCATGTTTGTTTTCTTGACAGAAAATTTTCATTTGCTATTATTTTTAGGAGACTGTTTTCTAGAACTCAACTGTTATTGAAATAAATATTAGTGGGTTTGATTTGACTCAAGTTAAATTAATCTTTTGATTAATTGGTATTTTGACAAGTGGATGAGATTGTAATATTTCACAGTGGTGTAAGAGGACAACTTGCAGCTGCTGATGAAGAAAGGAGACATTTACGGTAGCAAAAAAAATACTTGCTGAGAATAATTTATCCGGTATCACATCACATTTTGCTACACAAAATTTTTGAATTGCTACACAAGTGCAAACTTGTGTGGCAGTAGTTTGTGTGTATAAGGTTTCCAACCATTTTACCCTAGAGAACCTGACAAAAGCCCCAAACTGCTATGCAAAATTTGAACACTAAATTATTCCTTGTCTTGGTTCTCTCTCTAGGTGAATCCATTTAACGACAGAATTTGCAGAGTGTTTTCATCTGAAGAAGATGGCTCTATGAATTTTGAAGACTTTCTTGACATGGCATCTGTATTCAGTGATTCTGCCCCCAAGAGTGTGAAGGCAGAGTATGCTTTCAGGATCTATGGTGTGTATAAAATCCCTCAATGTTGTTCTAGTAGGACTGAGTCTGGTTTGTTTCATGTCTTTGTATAACAAAGCTCTTGAATCCACTGTTTAAAGGAGTACCTGCCATTGGCTAATGCACTGTAGTTATTTTTCTTGAGTGGTTAGGTCTGAGGTGTAGGAAGCTTGCATCAAAGGTCAAAAGGTCAAGTATAGGGGATGCACTAACTGTTCTGGAGGATACTGTGCCATGCACCACTACCAAGCTCATTGCGTTGGTAAAACCTAAAGCGTCCGCGAGTTTGTCCCCCAGAACGTGGTTGCGTTAGTTGTCTTTTGCACGTGTGAAATCTCCCTATTGGAAACAAATGTTGGTTAGTACAAAGGAAATATACAGTAGTCCTAATCTTTTCATTCAATGGCTTGAACCGTTGTAAATTGTATTGGTAATCATGACAATTGAATTCAGTGCCAATGATTCAAAGCGTTATACAAAAGAACTTGAAGTTAACCATAGTAATTCATAAATAGGTACAATTTTCAGTCGATTGATGTAAAATCATGAGGCATTTCATATACTGTAATCACTGGGAGGTGTTCTAAGCTGAATGCCACTATTGGTTGATGTTTACACCTGTAGTGTAGTGTATCAGGAATTTTTTTTTTTATCATTAATGCTCTTGGGATTGCAGGAAACAGCAATTCACAGGCCTTGAAAACTGCTTGTAAACATTGTTCTTTTGAGGTCTCATTTTGAGAAATCAAAAAAAAGTGAAGAAATCTGTATTTTTACACTATTACACAATAACTTGTCATTTGGATTTGTGCACCTATATGAAGACCCTGTCATGAATCAGTTTTATCTTTAATATGAATGGCACTAGCCTGGGTGCAGCCTGCTAACTGCCAAGCATATCACAAATAGTGTTTACTGATGATGAACTACAAATTAACATCGTGAAAGAGAAAGGAATGAGAGGGAAGGACATACTGTACAACCAAAAGGACTAATAAACCTTCTGGAGAGTCCTGTTTTGTAAAACACCCATGTAGTGATAATGTGTCTGTGCCCCCTAAAAAATGATCTAATGTTAAAGTCTATGTAGCATAACAAGAAGTACTTCATATAAAACACATCACAATATGGAAGTTGTTTCCATTATATATGATTGCAACTCTCTTCTCGTCTGTTTCATATTTGTATGTCTTTTAGACCTACAGGTTACTTGTGGCAGGGTTCAACAATTCTGAATGTTTATTTGTAGCTCAGGGGCATTTAACAAACTTATTCACTAGCCTGAGAGACATTTGCACCAACCTGAAAGGCATAGGCTACAGTAGTACAGTATAAATATACCAGTACACAGTTTTTTGTACCAGCCTAGGCGGCTTTTTATTGTTAACTGAGCCCAAGTGTTGTTGAGCTATACCTAGGCTGGCTTGTGTATTTTTTGAGCCTTTACTCGAGGAGAAAGTCAGATTGATACTAGGTATTCTTAGCAGGTGCTTTCCCTTATGGCAGGGTTGTCCAACCTTTGGCCTGCGGTCCAAGGCACAGACTTGCCAAAGGGTTCAATCCTTCTTGCCAACAATATCCTCTTCTAACAAGTTTCTTTGGGCCAAAAAATCTCATGGGCAGGCTTTTACTGTAAACCATCATAATGATAACTTTTTAACTTGAATATTATAAAGGCAGGAATTCAACGAAGTGGATAACTTTGCAATGTGAAATGAATTAAAATGTTATGAAATGTTTTACTGATGCACTATTTCAGTGTGCTTTGCACCCACCCATTGTACATTGGTTTCTCATTATAACATCCTGTAGAACTGTCTTCAGTGGAATTACATTCCCAAAGCCCCATGCATTTCCTACCATCACTGGCCATCCTGACCATCCAAAATTATCAAATCAACCGGTCTTTACACCTAAAAAAAGAAGTTGGACAACCCTGCTGTAGGGCAATATCCTTCTTCTCAGGCACTGCCTTTACTGGGTATAATTATGCACCAAAGCATAATGAATATAGCTTTATAAAATTGTAGAATCATATGAAAAGTCCCAAAATGGCACTGAGCAGTGAACATTGGATTGCTCACAAAAATTGCATTTTACCCTTGTTTGATAAGTAGATTCAAAGTTCTGCAAGTTGATTTGGGACAGACATTGGGGATACTGATGGATGTGGGAGGCTGGAGATGTATTGTTGGCTCATGCAAGCTTTATTGTATGAGCCTTTGTGATCAGGGAGCGTGTATCTATCTGTCAGTCCGTCTGTCCGTCCGTCTGTCCGTCCGTCCGTCCA
>JAAAJZ020240864.1:0-12932 GCA_010015985.2 Actinopyga echinites
GGGATTTTTAAACAAAGGTAAGGGGGTAGGGGGAAATTTGTCAGGGGCTGATGCAGGGGGTGTTCCGGGGGTCAAAACCCCCGTCGGTGGCCAAAAATTTTCACTAAACAACATCCTCGACGGCTTGTGAAGTAGCGCGTGCCCGTGTCTCTAACGTAGCCATGGTGATAAAGTCATTTAAATCAGCTTCGGATGCCGGGAAATCGCATCTCGGAGCTTATGGTTTTCAAAAAATTGCTGGGGAGGCTCCCCGGCCCCCCAGACTCCCCGCCGAACCGGGGCCTTTGGTGCCGGCGACTCGCAGGCCTTCGGCGCGCGCGTGTCCGAGTGTCTGTAATCTCAAAAACCTCCCGTCGACAAAACCCTGGATTCGCCCGTTTGTTATTTTGTAGAACGTAACATACTTAACAATCAGAAACATATGATCATATTTTGACAATCTGCCAATAATGTTATGGAGAAGGGTTTTCCGTCCAAGAAATACTAACATACCATTTCCAGGAGCTTACCTGCGGAGCCTGGGAAGGGCGATTTTTGGCGATCTAGGGAGTACTTTTATTCAACACTGTTCTGGTATATACGATATTTTCCACGATATTACGATATTGCTCTACACGCGGCAATTTTGATTAAATCACAGATACCGCGCACGAAGGTACTCTTCTCATGACGCTCCGCCTTATTGAGCGTAGAGAGCAGAAACCGGTCTAGTCTGGTCACAGAGACCAAACAAATAATAATCAAACCCCCAGCAACGACTAAAGAAGCTTGTAAATCTTTTGTTTTAAAATCGGACGATGATTTCGGGCCTTCCTTCACATGTGCAAGGTTCACCTATCTGACTATCACATGTGACGTCAGATAGTGAGACCGCCTATCCTTACTTTTACTTTTAGCTGTGAGCACACTCTAAAACCAGATGGGTAAAAATTTCACCAACACTGGGTACGTATGTGAAAATACTGAAATTGGGGAAAGTTTTGCCCAACAACTGTTGATTAATGGGTTTACCGAGGGGTTTATTACCCAATAAAGTGACAAACATATTTGTGCAACAAGATTTCTTACATAAGTTGTTGGGCAAACGTTACCCAGTTTCGGTATTTTCACACATATTACCCAGTGTTGGTGAAATTTTTACCCAACTGTTTTTAGAGTGTAAAATATTTATAAAATCTGCGGTGTCGTGTATACAGATGTTTTCTGAACATAGCGTTTGTATTTCTCCATAATATTGTTGTGCGCTCATGAAGTACCCTAATCCTTAGCACGGTTTAACAAACTCAAAACAATATCCGAAACGACAGATGTCAACGTGGGTGACGACCCGTTTTCGAATTTGAGGGAATTATGCTGACTCAATATATTGAGCTTGTAGCCAGGATTTTTCATAAAGTGGGGTTTTAGGTTGGCAGGTCCAAACAGCGCTAAAAGCGCAAAGCTCCCCTCCTCAGGACGTGACTGAGGTTCAAGGGGTCACAGGTGGGTCCAGGGGCAAAGCCCGGAAGCTTGAGAACATTTACAACATTCTGCGCATTAGAATGACCGGGTTGGGTTAAATCAATCGTAGGCCACAGGCTAGTAATTCACAACATCTTCCTGCCCACTTCCCCCTTCCATACTTTTTATCTTTAGTGTAATACTCCCCCCCCCCCAAAAAAAAATTAAGACAAAGTTTTGAAATAAATCAAAGTGTTTACGGCTGAATGTAGCCTACCCACAGATGATTTGAATAAAATACAGAAAACCAAAAATAATCTGAGAACTGCATACTGCAGGTTTTGGAACAGCAATGAGCCCATGCATTGTGTTAACCATCGGGGAGCAAGAATCGGGATAACTGCTTCCTGGCAGAACGACACTATACTTAATTGCACTAAATAATAAAGGCGTTCAAAGCGCACCGAAAAAACCATATTTTGAAGAATCTGAAAGCAATTTTAGTGGTTTCCTTGAAAGTCGCCAACAGGGGAACACCGGCATTTTCCTTTGCTTTGGCCATTGGAACTTTCTAGGGTGCATGTGTAGTTTTTTTGACAGGGCTGTAACGCTTGAGACCGGACTTGGACTTAATCCTGAACTCTAGCCCGTTTTGTGGGGGCTCGAAATTGGACCTGCATGGGCTGCCTCTACGCTAGGGCTCGGGCCGATTTCCGGTCCAATACCCAGTAATAAAGAGTTACTTAATTAAAGATTACATATATAAACCATTGTTGTTGTAAATTTGAATAGTCACACTTAGTCAATAAATTTACTCAGTGGGCCATCGATTTACTATTTTATCACTTGATATGTAAAACATGTTTATTATATTCTTAACTGTTAAAAATGTTTCTCCTTCAGGACTGAGTCGGAATGAAAGCCACTGTAATCGGAATTGGCTCCGACTTGGGTTAAATGGACTCTGTTGCAGTCCTGATTTTTTTTTTTTTTAATTTGCATTGCAGAAGTGGGCAGTCAGGTACTTTAGTGGTATAATTGCCAATCTTTTCGACTAAGTAAATTCTATGGGGTTACAGGTCATACACGAAAATCTAATGTTTGTGTGGTACACTGTGCACGCACTTGGTATTTTCAACCAATCCTCGCACTTGTTTCTCGTGTTCCAGCATGTGACTTGAGCAGCAACTTTCTTCAACTTTTGTAAAATACATGTACATTAATCCAGCAGGAAATAAATGTTTTCCTAAAAAAAGTTAAGTTACATCCGGCCCGCAAATTTATATATGGCCAGGAACTCATAGAGAAGCTCACTGTTAACCATCTTAAATAAAAAGCCTTTAATTGTTCAAAAGGGTTAAACCGTTTCATTTTCAAAAGTAAAATAAATAAATAAATAAAAAATAGAAAATAAATAAATAACTGCTCATGTTTACTCAGGCGCTTGTCCAAGGGAATCTGGGAGTGTTTGAATTGAACTTATGGGAGGAGGAAAGGAATAGATATATTTTTTGGGTGGAGGGATGCAATGGTATGAACTGGTACCATGGGGGAAATTGTGAGAAATAAGGTAAACTTTGTAAGTCAGATTCAAATGTTATGTCAGTTATAATCATGGTGAAATCCTGTTTCACATTATGAGGAGTAATCTGTATTCTGATGGTAGATGATTAAATGATGAACAAAGAAATGACATTACATAAGAACGGCACTCTCTTTTATGTTTAAAATGAGAATTTGTGGTAAAAAATTGTGAAGACAGCATTGCTAAAGTTTCAAAAACCATCACAGATGTGAAACGCTTGGTTGTCATGTCAAAAAAGTACAAAACAGTGATCAAGGGAGTGATTGGAAGTGATACCATCATTCCTGATAAGTTTTCTAATGGTCACTACTTCTGCTTTTGAGGAAAGTTCTGGAACTTTGACTGACTTGAAACCCAGGCAATGGGTTTCTCAACAGTTTTGATTGCCATGCATTCATTACCATTTGATGTGGCTAAGTAGATATAGAGTTTTGGAAGCATTAAAGCCTAGCAATAAAGAAGTCCAGGGACAGGTTTATAGGGAGGAAGAAGCAAAGTGGGATTTCCATTCTAGAGTAATTACCTATATTTATACATCAGAATTATCCTACCTGATTTGAGGAGAATCTAAATTTTAGCTAAGATGTTGTAATGTATGCCAACCAACATGGAGTTACAGTTAACTATCTCCTAGGACTTTCTCTTTCATAAACTAATGATAAAAACACCTTCCTAATGAGAGCTATAAAGAATTTGGCTACTGTGATTTTTTTCTCCTTTATTTTCTCCAGACCTGAGAGTATAAAGGAACTCTTTCTACAACTGGAAGAAGTTGAAACTCAAAAGTCCAAGCTAGATGCTCAACTGACTGCCCTTTCAGACTTAAAAGAAGGGAACATACCAGAGCCAGAGGAAATAGTGGTTCCTGAACCTATCATTAAAACTGTAGAGGTAAAGTTAGTCTTCTCATTGTGTCCACAATATTAGGGCTGATGTCTTCTGTTAAATTGGTTGGCTGGGCCTTTTGCTGTGCCCATAATTTCAGGCCACACATCTTATTCTTTATCATTGGCTGATCCTTCTGTTCAATGTACCTTTATTTTCAGGGCTGGTGGCTCCTGTTAAGTCCATTTGCTCAAAACAAGTAATTACTTCTACAAGGTGGAGGAAAGACAATACCCTGAACAGAAATAACACAGAATTGATGTTTAAAATATTATTCTAGAATTTGTGATTTTCATTTTTGTATTTTTTTCCCAGCACTGTTACTTTGTTTTCTGAGGCAACAAACATCTGCATTATTAAAGTCTTAATTGTGGTCTTTTCCAGGTCACTGTTGCCGATCCTTCTGTAGTGGCACAACTAGAGACATCACAAGCAAGGAACAAAGAGCTGGAGAAAGAGATCCAGACCCTAAAGGATGAGATGATTGAAGCCAAGAAATCTCTGAAGAAGATTGAGAAGGAGAATAAGAAGTTCCGCAGTGTCGACACAGAAGGTGCACGATCAAAAGATGATGCCAATGTAGTGCTCGTATTACAGGCTATGATGAATCAGGTATACATTTAAGTGAAACCATGTTTCAGTTGGACTATGATGTAATCATATTGCCAGGTTAAGTTTACACTATGTAGGCCTAGGACTTAGACTAGCCAATAAGGGAAGGGCCGGTTAAAGATGCATTGTTTAAACTATAATTTAGAGGAGGTAATCCTGTCTCTCAGGGTGTAAAGGACGAAGTAATTGTAATCTGTTAGTTCTAAACTGAGGTATACATGTGTCACTGTTAGTTTCTGTCTTAAGTGAGGAAGATTTCCACAGGTAAAGCCAACAGGAATGGGTCCTCCTCATAATGTGAATATCAGCATTAACCATAATATATGTAGAAGCTATGTGAAATGTATGTTTTATGTTTCAAAACTGGTGAGTAAAATCCAACCAGCAGAGACACTAAGCAAAGCTTGATTTATTAGTTTAATATGTTTTCTCATGGTATAGATGAATACATCTGAAGATGTAACCCATCAGGATAAAACAAAACTAGAAAGTCAACTGCAGCAGGCCAGGGATGAAAAGCAACAGGTTGAAGCTAAACAGCTTGAACTCAAAGAAAAGTTAGACTTGTGGTCCCAGGAGTTTGAAGAAACCCATGGGAGAGCCCCAGAGAAAAATGACAGGTAAAGAACACAGGGCATGGAGGGATATGGGAAGAGATGGGAGTAATTTTAAAGGGACAAAAATTAAAGGCATTTTTTAGCTAGACTTGTAGTTGGAGTACATGAGGTTATTCACAAGTAAGAATAGAATTATCGGGACTTTGTTTTGAGGACAAGATTTGCACATCTCTGAGGTTGAATCTTTCAAAGAAAATATCGATAGAAAGCCACTTCCTACTTCTTTGAAGCTGGCCAAGTTGTTTCTCTGGGATCTTAAGTTGATGTCAAAAGTTAAAAGGTGTTGTTTTCTTCTCAGCATTCACCAAAGTTTATTTCATTAGTTAATTAATATTACTTTACTTTCATCTCTTACAGGGATGAAGAGGTCGAGAAATTGTTCCAAGGACTAGAGGAGGCCAACAAGAAAAGTGTTTCTCTAGAAGCTCAAATAATGGCACATTCCATGATTCTTACTGGAGAGATGCCAGAAAATTTTGACAAAGTTTCAACATCTCAAGTCACAGCAAGTGGTAGGTGTTGAATGTTCCTTTTGCAACTATCATAACTGAAGCACCATAAAAGGTTTGGTATCATAGGTTATATCCTTTAATAGTACCCTATACCTTCAAAACATCAAGGATGATAATGATTTAAATGCAGTTGTTTGTTATGTTGCACTGTACTTTGAGGATATTGTCTGTAGACTGATGTTTTGTTACGATAGTCCCTGATATTTTAAGGATAGTCTCTGTAGACCGATGTTTTGCTAGGATAGTACCTGACATAACCAATCTTTCTAAGATAATACCTGTGGAATAATGTTTTCACAATAGAATCCATAGACTGATGTTTTGAGGATAGTAGCTGACATAGACTGATATTTTAAAGGATAGTACCGATCTTTTTGAGATAATACGTGTGGACTGATGTTTTTCTCGAGAGAATCCATAGACTGATGTTTTGAAGATAATAGCTGACATAGACTGATATTTTAAAGGATAGTATTTTTTAATTGATGGTTTTTGTGGATTGTTGGCTTTTGTGGATAGTATCTTCAGATTGATGTAGGATGTGGGGTCTACTTTCAGAATATTGGCAAGTCTTTTAACTGAATTACTTGAGTGGCTCTAAGAAAAGAAGTAAAAATTGAACAAAAGTAAGTTTTTAGTGGAATATATAATATTAGACTTTTTCAAAAATGTTCTGACTGAAAAACACACCAAAATTACCCAATGGAATCAGTTTTATCATACTCTAACAGTCTTGAGTAATGAAACCTGAAAAGTGTGACCATGTTGGTACCATCATTATGTTGCTGGGTAGATGAACTCTGTTGTTTTAGGTGAAACTCAAATGTCATCTAAAATCAGCAGAATTTAAATTCTGGAAACCGTATCAGCATAATGCATGTGGATGCAAATATTTTGTAAGTGACATGAACAGAATCCTGCAAGGATTGGAGTCACTGAAATCTCGTAAGTTTTCTTTATGATTTGTAAATGTCAGTATCATAAGCAAGTAAGCTGAATGTCTTTAAAACCTGATGAAACCATTACTAAAAAGTTTTGTACTTAAGACCCATTTTGGTTAGTCGCTGTTCTGTCTGTAAATTTGCAGGTGAGGGAAATTCTGAAGAAGTGAATGACCTCCGAGAGAGACTGCAGGAATTGGAAGAAGAAGTAGCAGAACTGACTGAGAAAAATGAAAGTCTAGAAAATAACCTGGAGGAGATGGAAGAAAAGAAGCAGTCTTTGGAAGACAGAATCGCTGAGCTGCAGAATGGGGAAGGGGTGACCCTTGGGGGTGCTAGTGGGGCATCTTCTATTCCTTCCTTTGAATACTATGATGAAGATGATGTTGAGGTGAGAGAAGTACTTGGAAGTTTGAGAAGGACTCTAGTGGCTGATAGAGTGATGGGCTAAATTGATTTTCTGTCATCCTGATGTACATGTACTTAGTACCAAAGGAGGGAAGGATAGAGGTAGCTTTAAGAGAGGTGGATATAGCATTGTGAAATAACTGTGATTTGGAGCAATGAACGTCAGCACAATGTGGTGTGTAGAAAGATTGTCATAATTGGAAGTTTAAAGGTAATGCTAGTGTCTGATGGGCTGTTAAAACTGATTTTCTGTCATTCTAATGTATTTAGCACCAAAGTAGGGGAGAACAGAAGTGGTTTGAAGTATTTCTTGTAAAGAGGCAAAGAGATAGCACTGTGAAAATACCTGTGAGCTGATGCTATTAATGTCATTATGGCCAGTGCCTAGAATTTAAGGTTCACTTCTTGAAACTGGACGTTAAGGGCCTCTGTGGAGTCACATGGGTAACGGTCCAATGGTCAATTTCAGGAAAATTTATGTAATCTTTTGGTAGATATTTGGTGCATTTTATCTTCACATTGTACCACTTTTAGGGAAAAAGAAACCATTTCTGTACTTGTGCCTCTGCACATCAGTGAATCATATTGGTAAACCGTTACTTCAAAACTGCATTTTAGCAGCTTAGGAAAAGTAAGTCTGCAAGTTACTGTCTTTCAACCACCTTTAAACATCTTACAGGGTCTAGGAGCCCAAATAAATCTCCTGCGTCAGCAACAGGATGACTTGGAGAAGCAGCTTGAGAAGGAAAGAGAAGCTCATGAGGAAACCAAGGAGGAACTGGAGGATTTGAAGCAGCAGCTGGAGCAGGCTAAAGAAGATGAAGCTACTGCTGCCAGAGACAGCGATGGGAAGGTCAAGGCTGCCAGTGCTGCGCTAGCAGCTGAGCTAGCCCTCCAGACTAAAGTGAGTATAGTAAAGATAGATAATTTTTATGATTTCTTTCCATTTTGTGGTGTTTTCTGCATGTTTTATTTTTTTCTTATTCTAGTTCTGTTCTGTTTTAATGCTTATCTTGTATAGTGTTTGTTTTACATTGTAAGGTACTTTATATATCTAGTTTATTATTATTAGATAATAAGTGTACACCAAGTACAAAAGGAAAAATGGGAAAAGTCTGGAATTTTAAAGTGGTCTTGAACAGTCTTTTATCCCTTGGGTGAATGGTCTGAACAAAATTTCAGACATTCTGGAAATCTGATGAATTCATCAGAGTTTTCACAGTTTTAAAGTTAGTTATTGATTTTGTGAGGAAATAGTTGTGTTTAGAAACAATGTTGAGGGCAGTGTTCAGATGCCTTCTTGTTGCTGCTGCTAGACACAGTGATAGGAAGGCTAAGACCTTCAGGTAGTAACCCTGTGAGGAAACAGTTGTTACTTGAAAAACTGTTAAGAGCAGCACTCAAATTTCATTTAGTTTTTGGAAGATTTTAGTTCACATCATTACTGATAAGATGCAATTTTGTGGCTGGCAAAGAGACCAGAATGTCTCCTTTTTAAGGTAGATTTTTGTCATTGTTAAAAGGCTGTTCTAGTAAGTAGCAATATGTTTCTGGCATCATTTGGGTTTAAAAGTATACTGATGAAAGCAATAAAGGAAGGCCTTCAAAGTGTTTAAATTTGAAATGAGAGTGCTTTGCAGGGCCCACTAATCGCAACCCTGTGAAATTTCTCAAATTTCATAAGGTACAACGACCCAGGTTGTTGGGTTATGTTAGCCTAACCAACTTATCTGTGTAGGGTGTGTTTGACAATCAATTTCTACTGTAATACAGAAAAGTGCTTTTTCTGCAATCCATATAGAAGTTATATTAATGGGTTTGAGAAAGTCTTCTTTCAAAAGAATTTTCTTGTCTCTTCATAAAAGTCTCTCGAGGAAGCTAAGCAGAGGATTGACGAACTAGAAAATGAAAAGTTGAAAGATGTTCCAGCAGATTCTGCAGATGAGATTCGTAAACTGAGAGAAAAACTGGTATGTTGAATGGTTTTGTTGAAGCAAGGAAACATTTATTAATGAAAGTTGGAGAGGATTGGCCAGAATTGCTTGTCTTCTTTTCAAGAATTTGCCAAGTGTGTCAGTGAAATCTGTCAAATGATACAGTTATGTCCACCATATCCATCAGTTCTTTTATGCTTTGAGCATAAGGTTAATGCTTGAGAAATTTCTGGAACGATGTTTGATATGTTAAGGTAGATTTCTAAAACAACGTCATTTCTCTGCTCCTTTTTTTAAACTATGTTATGTTGCTTTAAAGGAACTAGTGACGATTGATAATTATTCTGTGGTCAAATTATTGGGGAAGTTTGATGCAGTAATACTTCAGTGAGCTGTCATTTCATTGATGGTACCATTGACTATAATTTCATCAAAAAACTGAAGAATTATACTGGCAGAACTTTTCAGCAGTCACCATAGCTGGGTTACATAGTTGCACACTGTAATCCCACTCAAATATTCTCTACTTATATCATAAAAGTAACCTTAAAAAAGTGACCATGTCACAATTGAAAAATTAAACTGTTGTTCTACAAAATGAGCAACATTGCTTGTTTGTTTGCTTCATGATATTGTTGTGCCAGTTAGATCAATTAATTACTTTAAAGTAATTGTTGCCGAAAATGATTTGCAAGCAGTCAGATGTGAATATAACCTTCGTCACTCAAATGTAGAGGGCAAGTTATATCACCTCCCTCACTCAATTTTAGAGGGCAAGTTTAAACCAGTCATTGTATCTGTAACTTTGGAACATGAATTTTGCTGAAAATAAATGTTTTGCAAAAATGTTGTTCTTTTCCCAAAGAAAAAGTCAGAAGTGGAAAAAGATGAAGTCCAGAAATTACAGATCCAGAAGACGGCGGAAGTTGACAAATTGAAGGTAGACTTGGAGACAACTCAAAAGTCATTGGAGAAAGAAAGAGAGACAATTCGAGGACAACAGGTGAGGTGATGTTGTGATCAAACCACTTCAGGAACGTCTTAGTCTAGCATTTAGAGTGAATGTGTAGGACCTTGATTCTCAATGTTGGCCTTCAGGACCAGGTGTGACTGTCGAGCCCTCTCACTGCAGTCCCGGAAGGTCTCTTGTCCTTTGAAAGAAACATATTTTGGGTACTTTTTGGAATTTGCTCTCAGCCCCAGCCCTTTATCAGTCTTTTGCCTTGATTCCTGAAACATTTGAGAATTACTGATGCAAGAGGGATTTAAGGGAGGTATTATTGGGCCAGAATTTAAAGTTTTCTTAACAATGCCACAAACAGAATTCAAGTTGTTTACACAACTAGGTCCTACCTTGAGTATGTATACTCTTGAGATGTGCATTTATACAAATGATAGAAAACGGAATAGTTATTGCAATCTTTAATTTAAACAGTGCTGACATTTGTTACTGTGAAAACTTCTATGAAAACAGAGAATCCTTCCCTTGTCCTAATTTGGATCTACAAAATCATACTTGCATTTAAATGCATTTTCTAAAATTTTAATCCTCTTGTAATCTTAGTTTTCAGTCTGTGTCTGCTAGACAGCTTGCAGATAATATGTTAATTGTCTTAAAGTTCCATTAGCAGTTTGAACAAAGAAACACATTACATCGCAAAGCCCAATGTTTTTCTTTATTTTGTAGTTTGAAGTTGGTGATGTTCCAGTTTTAAATTTACCATTTAATCACTCAGTGTGCTATTAACACAGCTGTAGATTACCTAAAACAGTGGCAAAATAGTGAATTTCCCATGGCTCTTTTGAAAATCACTGTCCTCATTGTAAACGGTAGCATATGATGAATATTCAGCTCTACGAGGTGCCTCAGTACTCAGTCACCTTCCATTGCACTCTGCCTCTGAATATGAAGAGCATCGCGAAGTTATTACATTTAGTTCCTGAACTTAGGTCTGAACATAGTTTTCGACAAATCTGTAGTACAATAAAATTGTTCCACTGAGCACTCAACATTGAGAAAGTGATCATTGATCTCTGTGAGAGTTACAAAGTTATGTAAAGCCTGAAGAGAGTTAAGAGACCTACCTTCGTGCAGACACAACCTTTCAGAGCCAGAATGGCACCTTGGATTCTTCGCACTTTGCCAAAAGCCCTTTTTCCTCCGCTCCTAGGTTTATGGTGGCTTTCTTTTCTTTCCTCAAGTCTCTTAATACGTTCACCCAGGCTCGCAAAGAGATTAGCTCATCGCAAAACTGCGGTAAATAGGACCATGTTTACTGTACATAACATGTCCTGTGTGAATGTGATGGATTCTGCCTGCCCAATTACAGTACTGTATGGCACTGCATATTGTACAGTAGTCAAAGGAAGAACGTTCGCTCAGTACCAACAGTCAGTTAAACGGTGGTTGCATAGATGTATAACAATCCACCCTGGTGCTGGTCTTCCCTGATATAGATATATCTTTTGTTACACTCTTTTTGCTGTTTATGTCTTCGTGCCTTTCATTGAGGTGGTATTCAGCCCTTCATTCGTTTGTCCAGGTTTTTGCGGGAAGTAGGACTTTCACCTGAAGCTTGCATTCTTGCAAAACTTATACTATAAGCTCCAGGATAACTGTGCTAAACTACTAGACGCGTGTTTCGCATACCTGTGATTACCTATTTCGACTTACTGAATATTCATTATGTTGTGTGCTTCCATTGGCTTGTTCAATCAGGGGCGCGGTTAAAATGACTGAATATTGTTTCCAAGCAGTATCTTTTTTGACATTTTTTCTGCTGTTTTTAGGAAAATTGAGCAGCATTTGACAGGGATGAAACTGCTCAACCTTACTTGTTTGTCTTGATTGTTGGGATGGCCTGCTTAAACATCGTATCTAAATTTAGGACATAGTAATTCAAACTCCAAATGGGACTTTAAGGGGAATCACAATCACATACAAAACTGTGTTGTTCTGTATGTAAGTAATTTATCATTAAAAGCTTCTTGCATACATAGTCTGGGAAGTTGTGAACCCAGGAACTACTATGTAATAGCTCCATGATTCATTTTACATTGTTTACAAGAGCTCTTGTGTACAGAAAGCAGCAAAAACAGTACTCTGTGTAGTGCTGCTAGTATCTATAAAGCAGCATCCGTTGCGTTACGGCTTGGCCATATTCCCATACCAAATGTACTGACAGTAACCAAGAAAATTCTACCTTGGAGCAGTCTTGCGATATCATGTGCATTGAAAATCTTACTCCCTTTGAATTCCAATGTTGCATGCTAGAAGTGGGAAGAATCAAGTGGAGAAAAGAGTACATTCACTTTTCAAATTCCAGGAGTAAACTGGATGTTGGCTGACTTGAATTGAGCATGTAAAGGCAAACCTGATTTGGGAATTACGGTATTATTTATAGGCTATATATAGTAATACTGTTCCAGTTTACTTTCATTAGTACTTCTTATTTGTCACTACCTTGCATATGATTGCTTGATGGTCAGTACAATCAAATGCAAAAATAACAATGAAGTAGAATGTTCATGACGGCTCATTTTCAATTCTTTCTAGAAAACTTTCGAGAGCTTTCTTATATTACTACTGTGTTATAGCAATTAATACTCCCTTAGTCCTTCGTCAATGATGAATCCTCGCCCAAGGCTTTCCCTCATGAAATCATTAAGGCCCGAAAAATATTGGACTAATTACATAATGCATTACATTAAATGCTGCTTATTGAAACGAATTTTCCGTACTTTTGAAATTGAAATTATTGTAAATACTAATGTTGATTCTGTAAAAAAACCGATAGTAATGAAAAGAAAATGAATAATTCAATAACCGGGTAACGATATTCAAAGAATTTTGCTGACAATTCTGAATTATGTATTAATGTACTGAAAACGTCATATGAATATAATACATAGCCTGATGTTTACAGCTATAGGACACTGATCGTTGGACCTTAAAAGTTTTAAGTACCGTAGGTGAAAATGAAAGAAGAGTAAGTTTA
>JAAAJZ020241970.1:0-12931 GCA_010015985.2 Actinopyga echinites
TGTGCTTAGTAGAGCTGTGTGCTATAATTCAGCTATAGTGTTTCAAGGTTGGGTAGTCAGAGGCAAGGTCATATCCATCCGGCTTCCATATACTCCATCGCGGGTGTTTCACTCTGAATCTTTTAAAGTGATGTTTTTCTCATGAACCTATAGAACAGCGTATTCTACAAACTTCCCAAGTAATACTGAAAGATTCTGGTGGAAGCCCATCTGCTTGTTACATCAGAGGCAAAGCAAACTCACTTAAATGTGTACTTCCACAGCTCAAACGGCTCAGAGGTTACGGCCTTTTGAATAATATAGCGCAATGTCGGCAAAACAGCTACCGCAGCGCCATTTTTAGTGATTTTTCAAGCAAATAAATTTTGTAGACAATAACATACAAAGCTACGGATTATATTTGTGCAGAGTGATTGGTGGCAAAAGTCGCAGGATATTCGTCAAATCGACGGTAAATACACCGTTTTGCTTCCGAAAGTTGTATTTACAATATTTAGGCTCATCTGCCCCCCCCCCCCACAGAGTTATTAGAGAGACTTTACAGTTAATCACAGCATTATTTTGTTAGAGGTGAATAAGCAAGCCATAAATATAAGAACACTACTTGTGAAGTCGTATTTCGTCTTCTTGTATGCTTGAAATAGGCTTAATCTATTCTAGGATCGAATTTAGCCATCTTTCTAACTTTAAAAACAATCATGAATGAACGGGGAATATGATCGACTGTCAATCCGAACCTTTACCCACTCTGTTCTATAGGACAACTCATAGGTTGTCTTATATTTGCAACAGGACACTACAGCAGATATGCGGATTGGCCACCATTTCGAATTCCTTAATGGCGGTTTTACTTCATTTGGGAAATGTTATTCGAATGATTAGACTCCTCCGTATCGAAAGTGGTCAAAGACTGGATAATAACAGTGTAAATATCCATAAATTCAACAAACTTGTGGCAAAGAATAAAAAGATGTTTGTCATTTTGAAATCCAAATATGACGGGGGAAGGGGCACTTTACTTTTTTGAACTAAGTATATCAGAATTGAGAAAGTCAAATAATAAAATCCATTTATTCGCACAAAAATCCTGCTATTAGCCTAGCTGAAAAAGGGGGAATTTCAAACCGTGAGATACATGCTAAGCACAACAAAGAAAAATTGAACCATAATAAATATATTATAGGATTGATCCTTTCATAAATATTTCTCTCACCATTTCCACAGATTTGTTTACACTGACAAGAACTCGTTCAATGTAGCTCGTCTTTAATCTCCCCGGAGGCTTGGAAGGTGGAGGGTCCACTCTCTCTGCTACAGCACTACAACTGTGCCTAGGTGCCTAAGTACCTGACGCGGACCAGAACTGTTCCAACAATTCCAGGTCTGAGTTGGGAAGTCGTGGGCACCGTGTAATCAATTATTTTTTAACTCTCCTAGTACGGTTAGGTGAAGCGTTCTAGAAGAAGCAAATTTAAAAGAAAAATTTGTAGGTGGCACTAACGTTATTTAACTTCCTTATACCTCTCAAATTTAAGGCTAACACTCTTATCAACGCGCTAACTCTCCATTTAGTCGGTCTTGGATGAACCTCTCTACGTGAGCTGATGGCGCTAACCCAAAATGAAGCGCTTTCACAATCGATAGTATGGGTAACTCTGGGATTGTTGTACGAATTAACCAGACTTGTAGTGCTCGAGCACGTATTCGTACTCGTACTTGAGTTCATTTTTCTTTAGTCGTACTTTCACTAATGGCTTTGTACTCGTACTCAGAGGATTTGAAAATCAAATTCTCGTACTGAGGACCTTGCACTCTTACACGCACTCGTACTGGTACTCTTGCACTCTTACTCGGGAAACACTAAGTTGATACAAATGGGGTAAGTAAAATAGTTTTATTTGTGCGTGTGTGTGATTTTTTTTAAGGAGAATACCTCGAAATGCATCATATCGTACTGCAATTATTAAAGCTTTCTGTAAAAAAAAAGAAAAAAATACGAAATAGACCACTTGTCTACTACTGTCAGTGCAGAATAATGGTTGACAGAATAGTAATTGATTCTGATAGCTACTGTCTATTCGGCAAACACATTTAACACTGATATCATTCATTGGAGTAAAAGGTGAAAAATGATAAATGTTCTTTGAGTTTCTGAGTATTATGCATTCCATAAATTCTCATACATATATGACTAATTCACCACCTTTTTAACCTTTTCACAAATCTTGCAAAAAACTTTGCTCGATAAATAACTTGTCACGGGAAAACTAGTATGTGGCACTAATGATATTTGGTCAGGGGGACAGATGACATCACTACCGCGTACTTCAAATTCGCTTAGGGTAAAAATGCATTTACTTCAACTGCTCACATTGTAACCGAGAGTGAAGACAAAAGGTAATTTCCAACCGAATACTGGAACTACGTTTCTCATTTACATATCCAAATCAAATCTGGGTGTAGCTCCTTCTTCAATCTGATGTTGGTCATCCAAAAATGCATACTCAAAGTTTTATTGGTAAACGCCGGTTAAAGTAGCTTAAGTCATTTACATCCCACAGCTTCAGCTGATATATGATTTATCATTGTTTAGTTCGTCTTTTGTGACATAAAACTAATGTGACTAGCTGAAATACTTTTTGTTGTTTCTTAATGAAACAAACGATGACAAACTATGACAAATATTTAACAAAATCTACAAACAATCCAGAATTGCCACTTAAAAATTAAAATAAATATTTGGCTAGTCATTGAGTATGGCAATAACTGTCTGTTTTAAGAAAACATTTCAACACTTTCATCATTCATCGTAAATATTGCAAAAGGAAGTAGGGCGATCTTCAAAGTATGTTGTTATTATTAAAACTCCAAAGATAAGCTTACATTA
The DNA here is from genome assembly GCA_010015985.2 of Actinopyga echinites. Classification (NCBI taxonomy): domain Eukaryota; kingdom Metazoa; phylum Echinodermata; class Holothuroidea; order Aspidochirotida; family Holothuriidae; genus Actinopyga; species Actinopyga echinites. The sequence continues at coordinate 2,888 of JAAAJZ020241970.1, forward strand.
TTTGCCGTTTGTACATACATTTCAAAACAAGTCAGGTAAATTTAAATTATCAAATTTTTCTTCATGAGTACAGATTGTCCGTAATCGCGTCACAGAAGATCTAACCAACTGGACAATATGAAACTGGGTAAACTGAGCAATGTCTAATGTCCTGGACAATATGAAACTGGGTAAACTGAGCAATGTCTAATGTCCTGGACAATATGAAATTGAGTAAACTGAGCAATGTCTAATGTCTCTCAAGGCTGCACTATGGGAGACTTCCACATTCTTCTTTTGAAGGGGTTTGGATTAGATGGAAGTGCTACCGCATATAAAAACCGTGCCAACTACCATGGTCTGTGCGAAGTGTGAAATGACTCTCAGATAAGTGGAACATCTTGGGAAGTTCTCAAAATGGAACTACATTGACCTTTTTCGATTAATGTGAAGTCCCAATTGACATTTCTTAACTTCCACATACCACTTCACTGAACAAAAATTATCACTTTGAAGGTTGAAGTAATTTGGAATGGTTTTTTTTTTCTTTTTTTGTTTTTTATGTCGATGATGACGATATTGTGAAGTACGCTTTAAATTTCTACTCAATAATGCCTCAAAGGGCCAAGGAAACCACCTCAATACTGTTTTGAAACATCCTACAGGTTTAATTCCTTTATTACTTCCTTTACAAGAATCTATCATGAATTGTCACAAATAAAATATCGCGGCATCATTAGATGTAAACCTAAAGAAATACCCGTAAACTAAACAACTCAGAGACAAAAATATTACATCGGGGTTAAAAAGTACCATTGAAAAATTATGAATTTAAAAGTGCTGGTGAAATTTTGGTAGAATTCTTGTTGCATTCGACTTATAGGAAAAGTTCCACACAACATTTTCCCTTCTTGGTTGAATCATTTTATTGAAAGCCAGGAGAAACGAACACATTAAAAAGAAATCTATTTATTTACTTTCAAGAATTTTTCCTAATCTAACTAAATACAAAAACTTTAACATTTATTTGAAAATGGTGCTCTTAAGTTTGAACTCTACAACAACTTGTACATTTGCCTGTATCCCTTTCGTAGTGTTGCTCTTCAGATTGTTAGATAAAAGTAGCGGGGAAAGAGGAAGCATTTATGCACATATCAATTTACATGAAGCTATACCAAGTCAACTAGCTATTTGGCCTTGGAGACCTTGGAATATCTACATTAATGAAAGGGATAGGCCATACAATTTTCTCAAGCAGAAACGAGCAGATCTCAGATAAATTAATGATATCCACGTTCGCCAAATACCTCGTTAATATACTCGGATGTATTCATCTGCTACGGCCCCATCAATTTATAAAGTAACCCTTTCTTTTTTCACATGTGATTGCACAATCTCACTGCTTTGATGGCACAGTTTTAAAATTACCTTTAACCTGATTTGTGCCATTCAAAGTACTACAATCAGTTCCAAGTTCTTGTGATTTTTCGATCAGTTTATTAAGTTGTGACAATGCGCAAATCGCACGTTATATTTTGAAGTGCATCTGCCACTACTGAACTAACTTCCGGTATGTTTTCTTATCTTTCCTGAACATCCATGTTTCAAAATGTGATTAGTATCGCAAGTTTGTATTATGACTAGTATATGCTTGCCACCATATCACAGAATAACGTCACAAAATATTGCCCCGTTACTTATCTTTAATCTAGTCTAGTACTTCAAATTCAAAACTTAAGCATTATTGTAAGATATGAAAATGAAACTACAACCAATGGGCTTTAATTGTTCAGCCTCCGTAAAATTTTGTGAAGTTTTATACTTTTTCATTTTTATTAGTTGTGAACATTTTGTGCCTAGTTTCCCCACAGGCACTTTGCAACTATAAGACGTTCAATTGAAAAGTCTTCCGAGGATATGGGTGACTAGACTTTGTTGTGCACTTCACACTATAGAAGACCCCTTTGGAACTACGGTTAAGGGGGAGGAGTTTGCACCGCAAATTGGATTCCTTTCAACTTACATGTGTTCCTTTAGGATGTTATGAACATCAGCAGATAACTATTACCCACCACCCACCCACTGATGCCACTGATTGAAAACCCTGGTATACCTTAATGAAATCTGTTCTGCTCAATTATTTATTCGGGGTTTTCGTTATCTTTGTCAATACTTCCACCAGAGTCATCTTTTGTGACAGATATTATTATGTCATCAACATCGTTACTTGCTTTACTGTCTTTATTCATAACCTGTATGTCTTTATTCAAAAACTCGTTGGACGCGTAATGAGTATAGTTACAGAGGTCAACTTCTGTCGTCTGGGAGCTGAAGTCGCTAACGGTTTTGTGAGAGGATTTCCCATCAATAGATTGAATCGTTTTGTCACTGACGACGTGTTCCGAAACAGTGTTAACAGGATCTTTCCCCTCTGTGCTTAAAGTTATTTGGGTACTTGGTCTTTGAGGTACAAGCTGTTGATCTTCTTCATTCACGAAATATAAAGCGTATATACGTGCCACAAATACAAGCAGTAACACCACCGTCGATTGAATTATGGTTCCGATTGCCGTGTAGAGGTTCAGACTCGTCTCCTGCGATCTAAAGAATGCGGGAACGAAGGCTATGAAAACTACTAAAGTAGAGAACACACAAAAGGCTATAAAACGCGTCTGGTTGTAATTAGCAGGGAGGTTTCTCGTCCGAAAGGCAAAGTAACAGCAAACCAGGACAACAAGGAGATCCCATACCAGTTGCCCAAGTCGGTGTGGTCTTGATACCACACATGTCGAAGTAATGATCTGCCGATCTTTCGTGGGTTCGATGATATCCACGTCTGGTGGCGTAATGAAGATCCATATTAGACCCCAAACAAGCTGAAAAAAATTAATATGCCACAACGACTTTTTGAATGTTTTTCTCTCCTTTGGCTGAATAACATCTTTGGTAATAGCAATGATATCAGCATGGGCAAGGCTGTAGTCTAGATGCACACTTCTTTTAAAAAGCGCTAAAGGTGATTAATTAATTAATTGAATCAAGAAGAACTTTACAAGATATACAAGGACTAAAACTACTACGACATGAATTTTCTGCCTTTTCTATTGATTGAAAAATGAACTGCTGCCTGATGCCATTTAATGAGCCGAAAATATTGATGCTGATGTTGCTAACTTCAGCGGTCTTTAATAAAGGTATACAATGAACTTACCGATTATCGCGGACTTACCGACTTTAGTAGACTTACCGGTATCAACGAAAACATCAGCGTAACCATCACTTGGAACATTGGACTGATGAATTTTGCCCTCTTAGCGGTCTTCTTTCCAGATGTAAATATTCGGTGGAGACGAATTGTCATCGTGGCAAGGGATACATAGATGAAGGCGGTGCCAATGTTGGGAATAATTCTCCTCAAAATGCACGTAAATGAAAATGGCGGCGTGCTATGCAAAATCGCAGATAAATATGAGAGACAAACACCAACAAGAATAACGTATCCAAGTTCTCGACTTGATGCTTTGATAAGCTTCTTTTCTCGATTCTTTATGTACAAGTAAGCTACAAAAAGTTCAACTACAAGTCCCAATGACGCAGCAGTAAGTATTGCTATATTTTCACCTTCGTGTCGTAGTTTTAGATAGCCAACAGGAATGCATTGTGTAAGATTAAAATTTGGCCACATGAAGGTTTTATTTTGCCTTACAAAGCAAGATATGCATTCGTTGTCTCTGATGATTTCGTTATCTTCACATTCGCTACAAGTCCAACAACAGCCGTGAATTTCGTCTTTTCTGACTTGCTTGGATCCACATTTATCACGGCACACAGACCGTGGAACATTATTAATATTGTATGTAGGCCCTTTGCTGCTTGTCTCATATTTCAAATACCACTCAAAGTTTCCTATCTGCAAGGATGTGTTTTCGCCATCTAGCCACGTCCCTGCTGTATTGAAATTATATGTCCCGTTGTCCGTTTGTGTGAGGTACATGATGTCGTACCGACCTTTTGAATCGCCGTTATCAGTAAAAGACACAAGATTCTCGTTCTCATTTGGAAACGACACTTTTAGTAAATAATCTCTCAGCATTCTACGATTGCTAAGAAGTATTGCCCGACATGTCGACACGTTTAGGGAACTATCACACAGTTTGTTCTTCATGTCATTGAGTCCACGCGCAAATACCTCAACCGAGTCAATGATAATAGATTCATATGACGGACCTGGTAGTTCTTGAGGAAACTTTTTATTATATCTTTCAGCATCCCTTACAAATTCAGGCACCCATGGGTTCTTAGATGAATTGATAGCACTCATGAAGTAAGAACTGAACGGTACATTTGGTTCGGTTTTCGGTACAATAGTGAATGCACCTGCAAATAAAAGAGTGCAAGATAGGTAAGTGACAATGATGGAATCATGGTTGATAGATAGTAAGTTTTCTCAACTTTCTGTGAGATATCAGTACCCATCCCTTAACATACTCATTTTCACTAAACGTCTGTCTCAGAAGATTTTTTTGTGTTATGGTCGTAAAATTTTTAACACCGCTTTTCTTATCACATTTATTTCTAACGATGTATAATCAGTGGCGGCGCTTCGAAGGACAGAGGGGGGAATTTTGCCATCCCCTCACGATACCCTTGCTCTGCTCACCTTTCCCCCAAGTTACAAAATATTCTTCCTGCAAAAAATATGAAGAAAAAACTACTGCACTGAGGCCATTATTATGGGACACTTTCCCATTTTCTTAAGTAATTTTACTCAAAGTGAAAACGGTTACCGCTTCCACGAAATTTAGATTGTTTACTCTCTAAATGTAAACAGCGACTACAGTGACCATTCTTTTAGGGAGTGGAAATTGATTGACATTCCACTCTGTTCGGAGTAATAATTAAATTTAAATGAGTAAAAAAAAAAAATATACTAATATATTTGCTGTAGAACTGCTTAGGTGAAATAATTTTCCTATAGTCCGAGCAAACTCCCATCATGATCAGTTTTCCATTTCAAAAGCCTACGGAATCATTAGGTCTGTTGTTGCTCAGTCCGATTCAGTCTATTAATAATGTCAAATTAAGTCTGTTCACTGCGCATAACAGTTAAATAGATCCTTCATTTATTATGTCACTGGACTACAAACCGATAGGGTAGCACTTAGTTCACACACTGCGCTATCGATGTGGTTAGGTCTTTGCCATGAGTTTACCCACCTAGATTTCTTGTGTCCCGTCTTCCCCTACCTTTGAAAATCCTGGAGATGCCATGTGTGTGTCATGTGCATCATTATGCCTGAGGGGTCCATGCTGCATTGTCCTGCTATTTGGTTCATGCCATTTCACCAGCCGGCAAACAACTACAGTTAAATAGATCCTTCATTTCATTAATTTCAGTTTTGCATTAAAAAAACTTGCGACCGTGTCTAGTAAAGTGTGACACTCTCAACTTGTACAAACTATGGCTACTTTGAAAATTCGTTCCTGTAATTAAATTTGGTATCATTCCATACGGGTTTCAGTGAGTAATGAACCGATTGATATTCTTTACACGTAAAGAAGGGGAAATAGGCCTACCTTCAAACTGAGGCGTAACTCAGTCGTGACTTCGCGACCTGTCATTTGCACAAACTTCACACAAACAGAATATTCCTACATCTTTTACGTAATGGTCCCCTTTCTATTAAAATTCCAAAAGATATTTTTCATGTTTACCTACACTAACTAAAAGATGAAAGGTTGGCAACGAAATTGCAATTTCAACCGTTCGTTCTGAAATCTGTTAAGTTTTCTACAGAACTTATGCAAACATATATATTAAACATACCGATAGCACTTTCTTCTGATCCGCTCAAAGGATCGAGTCCAAAGTTTCCCCATCCGTCACTTCCAATCCAGATAAATTCCCGATTAACGCCTGCTGCTAGAGCATGTTCAAAAAAGGGACCGACATCTTCACGCAAGATGAACAAGATAACTACAGAGAGAAGAGAAGCTTTTCGGAGACTAATAAGATCTTTTATAGTCTCGTTGAAGAATATGTCATCAGCTGAAGCTGTTATCCCCTTGGAGTAGCCGATACATATTTCCTTATCCTTTGCCTGACTGGCAAATTCTGCCTCCCCGTTCTTGCCGTAAGGATCGTCAGAGTAAAGAATTGCCACATACTTCCAACCGTAGTGGACCAAAAGGTCGATCATGACCGACACCTGAGAATCAAAAATTGAAACTTGTTTTCCCTACAGAGGCAACGAAAGTTCGGCTACAAGGATTGTTCATCCCATTTTGTTTTCGTAATTTGAGGCATTTTTCCCACGTTCATAGGAAGCCATCATATGTAGATGGATATTCTGGCATGTTGTGGCATCGCCCTTATCCACAACAACTACCACTAGGATACTCATATAGTAAACTGTATAAAATTATTATTTTGTCGACTCAATCATCTCTACCTCATGTATTGCGTCAAATCCCCACCTATGTTTTCCACAACTTAAAAATTCCGCCGATGGGATGCTTTTAGTGAGAAATGGTTTCCTTCAAACATACCTCTCCCATTTACACTAGGACTTTTTTTTAGAAAATATGACACAGTATGGAAAGTATGACATCATAACCAATTGTAAATTTGTCAGGATGAATGAAGATAATTGCATTTTCTACACAAAATGTATTTGCTAAGGGAGATGACAAAAATGACCATTTCAGTAAAATATTTGAAACAAACAAAATTCTCAACCCAATGAAAAAATCCCATCTTCATAGTTTATTTGGTTATCGAGATATCACCATTCTTATCACTCACGAAGGCGCCGTCATACCCCACTTGTGGCATTTTTGTTATCTCCTTTAAGGCTTCGCTTAATCATGCCCCTTTGATACACCTGATACATCCTAGCATTTCATGCAGAAAGGAGCAAGAAAGGTCCATATCGAAGAAGCCATGTTTAAGTATTTGCATAGATGAAATGATGCATAGCGAAAGGGAGATGCCAGTCCTTGTGTATAATTCTCACCCAAACCGACCTTTCAAATTGAAATTATCCAAATTGAAACTTCATAAGTTGGTATTGATAGCCGCCTGACCTATAGGCGTATCACAAAGCCATAACTTATCCTTCCTTGTCGTATACGGACAAACACAAAGACATTCAAGGCAAAGTTACTATGAAATGATTTCTCACCTGGAACTTATCTGGAGGAACAGTGCGAAGGAAATAAGGGTATCGTTGACTGTTGCTCAACTCATCACTCGTGGATAAAAAACTGATCATAGAGATGCTGAAAACACTTAATATATTGGTCACCTGGATAGATGCAGCACTTCGCTGGGGTCCAACAATTCCTAAAATATTATCCACTTCTCGTAATGGCGGGATGAATTTGAGAGTGTGTCTTACTGTTTCTGCAGTTGATGCGCATGTGTCATATATTTCGTACCCTAACGAGAATCCGTTTAAGATGTTCGAATTGTTATTTAACTTCGACACTGCATACGCAATCGCCTCAACTCTTGCTAAGGCCCCGATGTTACCGAGCTTGCCGCACGTTTGAGTTGTTTCATTAAATCCATGCACCATGACAAGTCCACCAATGATGAAGTCTCCATCTTTCTTGTACACGATACTGTCGCCGGCACCATTCCCTATGATGGGCGACAACGTGACTAGAAGGGTCACCAGCTGCAGCGTAATATTCATTACCTGAAAAAATGAATAACTCTCGAAATTAGTTTAATATTTGAAATCATCGCGATTACATTTCATTATCATTTAGGCCTTTATGTTGAGCGAGAGTGGTGATCCAGGCCGGATGGGAGAATGTATCCCCACACCAACTTGAGTGGGTGGGATATGCCTACCATGTCCACCTCCGAGTCCACCCCTAGACCTCCCTTACCCACGAATAGGTCCGAAGGCACTGAATGTCACAGAAAAAAGGAGAAATCAGAAGGGAATTTTTATGCAGTTGACAAGTTTTTCAATGTATTTTTCGGTTCACTTCGTCTGCCATCGCAATGGGTGTCATTGTGCCTTTGTTACAGCAGTCCGAAATTAGAAGAAATTGACCACTGAGGGATTATGAGTAAAGAAAACCCTCTTTTCTTATCTCTTTTTCTGCAGTGTTTCTATTTAAAGTGAGAAGGCTACCTTCTTTTTTTCAAGAGCTTTTCTTTTCTAACATGTCTTCAAGCTTAATTTTTGTCGGTGTGTTTTGGCTCCCACCAGGGCATTGCTCTCGAACTCCATCAACATTTTGATCAATATAGCGCCAACTGCATCAGAGAATCCTTATGTATACAGAAATTTTGCAAAGGGGAGGGGGTAACTTTTCGATAAAATCTAGCACCAATTTGTATGTCCATGAACAATTAGTTCTACAAAAAGTTGTATAAAAGATAAAAGGGGGTAGGCGGTTCCACTATCTGGCCAGTGAATCTTGCAGATTTTTGAGGAAACTCCCCAAATCGTCGGTGAGATCACATGCGAAAGGAAATTATGGCTCTTCAAACTTGCCATATTTATATATTTTTGTCTGGTTCTTGTGACCAAGCTAGACCAGGTTTCTGCTCTCTTGCTCAAAAATGACTGGAGTTTCATCAGTAGCGTTCTTTGATTGCGGTGTTAATAATATTCAAATGTTTTAACTTTTAGGACCATATAAAAGAGTATCTTTTAATAACAAACTTTCATCTGCAACCCAACGCAACCTCGTACGTTTCAATATAAACCTTATTGAACCTCGTACGTTTCAATATAAACCTTATTCGCAGACGTAAAGTTTTTCCGATAAGTCATTTCGTGGACATGAATGGATGGAGGGGTAAGCTGATACCGGGAATTTAAGGTATATGGTAACAAATTTCCAATGTTTATGTTTGGCACAAACAGACAAACGTATGTGCTGTTTGGGGCTATATCTTTGATTGCGTCACTGGAGTTATTAAACGCGAACCAGTTTATTGGAAGCGTTTCATGTCCTCTTGTGGACACTCATGGGATTCTTGAAAAAAGAACACCTTTTAATCGGTATGACGTGTCCTCCTTTGTTATTATTTAGGAGAGCATCGAGGAAAGTTCTTTTCTTGAAAAGGTTTCTCAATGTTACTGAGTTTTTGTTACTAAATTTTAATATCCGTTTAGGATATTTGGGTTTTTATGAAATTTTAATGTTCTTAACATACTTGGGGGGTCTTTCGCCGTTCTTTAGCTTGTGGGCGTTTAAGCGATCACGTATAGTCTTTTCTTTCCTGTATGGACATGAGATCGTGTCAACTTCTTATTTTATTTCTGTGAATCAGGTATACTTGCGTATTTTGTTAGAAAATACTTGCGTATTTTGTTTCTAGCACTCCGTACTGTTGCTATGGACTCTATTGACCTGGATAAATAGTTGTTCGTCGTGTGTCTTTGTAGACCGAGAAAGACGGCTGGATAAACATGCTAGCAACAGTAGTGGATCCAGAGGGGTGCTTTTCCGGCTTCAGCCCCCCTTCTTCGGCGCTGCGATTTTTTTTTTTTTTTAGAGACGGTTCCAAGGCGGCACTACGGACTTTATGTACTCTTCTTGACTGACATATGCCAAGAAATCTCATCAAAGGGTGTTTAATTTCAAAATTTTCCTGGGCAGAACCGCTAGAATCCCCTTTGTCTTGGCCATCTTCATCGGTACATGATCATTCCTATTTTAGGCAAATTGCCAGATACCAGGAAATTGCATCAAATAGTGTTTGATTTTACAATTGCCAAGGGGAAAGACTTCCAGACCCCTGTTTCGTGGCAATTTGGACGTTATCTTTCCTCGCTAGCATATTCCGAAATAGCAAAATGATCGCACACTAAATAATTATGCAGTTATTCCATAAAAAATGTTTCATTGTGTAGGCCCACTAATTTTGATTTCCAGATGAAAGTAAACCGCATCTAAAAGTGTTTCATTTCAAATTTTTCCTGTGGAACGACCCTCAGATCCAGTAGAGGCATTGCGTCTTCAGCGTTGGCAGATACGGGCGTTGCTCTCACAAAGTGACCCAGGCGCGTAGCCAAGGAGGTGAAGTCCCCTGAG